>OX421492.1:81264910-81412410 GCA_949126835.1 Anisus vortex | reverse complement strand
GATTGTCGGTAAATGTTATAGAATTTTGTAAATGCATTTTTACTTTTAGAAAATATTTCAGCTGCCCACTTTGTAGGTCTCTTTCAAAAACCTGCAGTTTTCTTCCAAATATTCTGCTGTTGTTCCTGAATGAATCCTGTAGTTGTTTATTCAGTTCATTGAAATGCGCTGTAAAATCTGTAAAAACATGAGGTTGGTAAGCCAGATCATATCAGTGAGCTGTAGATAATCCTTCCCTTTTTGAATCATAAACAGGCTAATTTCATCCAAGCATGCTACACATCTCTCCAATACTCGTCCTCTGCTCAGCCACCTGCCATTATTGTACATGAGTAAAGTATTATACTGCGCCTAGACCTCATCAAGAAGTGCGTGAAACTGTCGACAGTAAAGAACACGGGTCATGATATAATTGATCATTTTCTTGACATCTTTGAGGATAGCATCTTCTTGCTGCTATCCCTGGCACAAAGAGCTTCTTGGAGTATAAAAAAGTGAAACTGAACAACTTTGTGTTTTGCTTCTTTGACAAAGAACTGTATGAAATCTGATGCGTCCCCCACGATGTAAGGGGCCCCGTCACTAGTAACGGAAAAAACTTTTTCTGGTTATATATCGTGTGCCAAAAAAGATTCAATAACAGCAATGTGGATATATATCCCTTGTGTTTTTTTTAGGCAAAGATAACAATTTCGCCAGCTCTTTTCTTATAATGTCACCAACTGCGTAACACAAAATTATCACAAGCCCTGCATGATTATTTACATCTGTGCTTTCACCCAAGCACATGGAATAGTAGGCAGCCTTTTGTAAGTCAGTAGTGATCTGCTGACTAACATCACTTTCCGTGCGCAAGACTCGATCTTTAACAGTATTTCTGCTAAGTGGTATCTCAAAGATGCGTTGCATAATTTTATCTTTGTTTGGAAAATCATGTAAAAGGGAATTACTCTTGGCCAACATGACCGTTTTCAGATAATCCCCATCAGAGAGGGGCTTACCATGTTTTGCTATGCAGAGTGACATTTGAAAGATGGCTTGTTGGAGGAAGATACTTACAAAAACTAGTAACTAGTAATTCCCTAAATTTTTCTTCAAGAAACTCTTTCCATTAAATTACGATCCGACAAAATGGCCATTTTAAATAGACGATCCCATCATAGCGGTGTTGCCATAACTAAACTGTTCCATTTTTTGTAAATGCTCGCGTGCCCACAGAAATGGCTCCGCGTGCCAGCTGTGGCTCGCGTGCCATAGGTTCGCCATCGCTGTTCTATTGTGTAGAGTATACATGCATTACTTTCTTTATCCTTTATGCGAGAACAAATGCATATTAGGCTGTGAACTGAGTGCATTCATTTTCCTCTCCTTTCCCTTTTGTCTCCGTTTCGACGAACGGCAAGAAAATGGAAGAGAAACGAATGTGTTTACGTTTTGCTCTCCTTTCCCTTTCGTCTCTGTTCGACGAACGGCAACGAATGTGTTACATTTTTGTAACGTCACTGGCGACACATTGCGCCATTTTGCTCAGTTTGGTTCCACTAGGTCAGGGGTCGGGAACCTTTTTGTCTTAGAGAGCCATGGATACCATATATTTTGTAAAAGTAATTCTGTGAGAGCCATACATTATGTTTAAAACTAAAAATTCAATTAAATGTGTGCATTTTGTGTAATTTCAACACTAAACGTACAATAATTATGTCTCTGAATTCTTCTGATGCTGAGCTAAAGTAGACTTTAACTCATTTGTATAATGAAATATTGATATGCAATTAATATGTAGATCAAAAAGTCTACAAAAAACATTTTTTAATAATCGAACATTTGTCTGCGAGCCAGATGCAGCCATCAAAAGAGCCACATCTGGCTCGCGAGCCATGGGTTCCCGACCCCTGCACTAGGTGATAAACTATCAAAATCTTCAAAGAAGAAGGCAGCGGGCCACAAAAAGTGCGCTGCAAATAAGGCAACAATTTATGCAGTACTTCCTATCAGATGCTGGCTCTTTGCCGTGGCAAAACGACACATGTTTCCTATGAACTATTTCAGACAATGTTCTTGAGAAAGAGAGAGAGAGAGGGAGGGAGGGAGGGAGTGAGAGAGAGGGAAGAGAGAGAGGGAAGGGAGGAAGAGTGAAGGAAAAAAGAAGAGGCAGAAAAGCTAAAAATAAATAAATAAATACTAATGTATCATCAGTTCCAATTTCTTTGCCAATTTCTTGCCATTGTTTAGCAATAAAAACTCTGTTCGAGTAGTTATCATCAGTTTTGTCGTACACTGCTTGCCGTTTTTTGCACTGCGGCGATTAGAGCTTCGTTATTAATTGACATTTTTGCGGCTGGTCTAGTCACTTGCTGAGACTAAACTGGGAGAAATTTTAGTTGCGAGTTAAAACGTTCGTTTTCGATTCAGCAAATAGGAGCGGCAAAAAAAGGAGAGGAACGCGAGAGGGAACTGAGTGCATTCGTTTTCGTCTCCGCTTCGTGATGGTCCCAGCTTGACCTTTGCTCTCAGTTGCCGAATCACCGGAAGAGTCTCATATTTCAAGTACTCTTTCTTCCCGAGTGGCATTCTGGCATGGAATGGGTTGCCTAAACAAACCAGGAAAACCAGTAACATTATTTAAAACATTAAAAAAATGCAGACTAGACTCGGACCACAGCTGAGCGTAGGACGCAATAATCTTCTTTATAGAAGGAGCGTCTGTAATGTATAAGATAAGGTAAGATTACTTGCCACGGCTTCGGAATTTAGAGTATAATAAAACATTACTTGAAGTACTCTAAATATTTTAAGATACATTATAAATTCATCCAATTTCGAGTTTAGAAAATTCATTACTAAGTACTCCCAAATTTCAAAAAAGAGGAATGTTACTTGGAAATTTCAAGTATATGAAATTACTTGGAATACTTCAAGTATTAAGTACACATTTGTACATGTGTGCTGTTTTTTTTTTCACGGGAGCACTTCTTGAACAACTCCTTAGATCTCGAATCCGCATATCTGATCATAATGATGAACAAAGTATTAATATTGTCATTGGCAGTCAGGAGTAATTATTAGAACCGCGGATTTATTAGTAGTGAATTATCCTTAGCCGTGACCTACTTTTTGTCCATACCACCACACTCCCACCCGTCAACCCCATCACACCCGCTACCCATATCTTTTTTAATAAAGCGCCAACGGTCCAGATAATGCATCAACCTGTTTCCATGTGAGAAAGACCTCCCACTCCCCCCCCCCCCCCCCTTCTCACTCTCTCTTCACACTCCTCGAGAGTTCACAGTCCCTTACCCGACCTACATAAATAACGAGCCGGCAATCGAGTTGGATTATGACAAGTACTGCCAATTAAAGAACTAATCTATCTCTGGATAGCTCTACACACACACACACTCTCTCTCTCTCTCTCTCTCTCTCTCTCTCTCTCTCCTATCTCTTACCAAATGCCTGACTGCCTGACAAAACCACCGAAGGACAAAGGCTGAATTTTCCTCTTTTTGAAAAGGGAACGGGGCAGCTGTGGAGATTTTGACGGATTATCAAGGTCAGATCTGCTACGGTCTTAGGCAAGCCGGGGAGAATAAGAACAAGAGAGGCAGGCTGTGTGTATATGTGTAAGTGTGTTTGAATGTGTGTGTGTGTGAAAGCGATAATGTAATTTTTTTTGCATATTAAAGAGAAGGAAAGAAAGAGGGAGAGATAGAGGGAGAGAGTGAGAGAGAGAGAGAGAGAGAGAGGGAGGGAGTGGATAGAGAGAAAGAGATAAATGGCGATTAGGAGAAATAAGAATGATGGGTTTAAAGAATGTGAAGGACGAAAAACTGCTGGCGGAAATTGCAGGCTTCGGACTCGCCTTGTGGAGTCTATGAAATTAAAGTGCTATAGACCTAAGTGCTATCACAACTATTACAACATTCACAATGGATAAAAGTACGAAGACACTCGCGGATTATCAAATTATTTTGATTATTATACCGGATTATAGTGGAGAGGAGTATACACAACATTCTGACGAAGCATGGTGGACGAGCGGCAGCGCGTTGGGCTGGGATTTTTTTTCCTGGACTCGGGTACACTCTGGGTGTCCCTCTGATGGGTACATACCATTAGTTTGGGCTTAGGTAAAGGCAGCTAGGCATTGTGCTGGCCACACTGCCCTCTAGTATGCCGCGGCCAAAGAAACTGGTGAACGCTGATTCATCGGCCCTATGATCAATTTCACCCGATGGGTAACTTTACTTACTTAACATTACATATCATTCAAAAGTAATAATGACATTGAGATATGAGAATTAATATACTTTTTTTTTCTTGCACGCAATTTCTTGTGGCATCTACATCCACTATCAATGAACAAGAAAAACTAGCCTATACGCGTGAATTCACTGGTTGAATCACTGATCTATACACTATGAAACTGTATTGGCCAGTTGTAAAATGCCACAAGACAAGAAGATACGAACAAACCACACATGCATGTTTAACTACTTTACGTATATTCACAACTGACAAGAGTAACACAAATAGTTAAAAAACTAAACCTAGAAACACTAGAGCAGGGGTCGGCAACCTAAGCCACGCTTGGCACGCAGAGCGATTTTCAATGGCTCGCGAGAGACCTCCAAGAGGTGTTTTTTAAAATAATAAAACATTTTCCGGTTCTGAATGAGGAAAATTGATTGTTGAAGCCGATGTTTCTGAATGACATAGTGAAACATTTGAGTGAGTTGAACTTGCATTTACAAGGACCACTGGAATGGATTTGAATTGAAACTAGACACATCTTGCCCGTGAAATCAATTTCAAAACATTTAACTACATGTACATTCCTATATTAAGGTATACATTAAGATATATAGTTGGCCTTTTTCAGAAGTACATCGAAGCACCCAAAGCGGAGTTTTCTAATCAAAGGATTGATGGACTCATTCTTTCATACCGGTAACCACATCAAGCCTAATCTTACTACAACCTTCTTAGATTTTGATCTTTTTTTTAATTGGCGGGATTTTGGCGATTTTAAAATGCAAAAAGTTGAATTTTAAACATTTAAAAAACGGGCATCCAAATTTGCCCACTTGCCCAAAATTTCTATAAGGAAGCTGCTTTGGAAAGTCGTCTGCTATTATCAACTGCTAGTCATTCGCTCTGTTACTATGAGCTTTTGGTTTAATTTACATTTGTGAACATATTTTATCACATATGAAAGTTTTTATAAGCATATAAAGAGGTCACTTACACTTGTTTATTAATTGATACAGACTAATTACAGTTAAAAGCGTTTTTATGCTCATCTTCTTTAATTCAACATAAATATAAGTAATTTTAAAACAAATATATTTGTATTATTCATTGAATGAATATAAGATACTTACTTAATAGCACTATATTATGTAATTTCTGTAATTATTCATGTTTAAAAGATAAACTGCTTAATTGGGCAAACAATTAATGTAGGAAATGTTTATTTGCTTTGTTGGCTTAAAATTTATAACTCTGAAATAATCAAACTGTAAAAAGTATTTGAAAATTATATATATATTATCTGCCTTAAGAATTTATATGTATATTTTAAAACTTTACAATAACTACCCAGTTTGCATGATTACAAAGTATCTTTTCCGCATATAATTAGTCACTGTGCGAGGCATTGAAAACGGCTGAGAGACGGGAGGAATGGAAGAGGCTGACATGTCATCTGTGGCGCCCCCAACGGTCCAAGAGACTACGGGATATGTAGGTAGGATGTAGGTAGGAATGAGTCAAATCCCAGCCTTGAAGATTAAATTATAATGCATATTAGCACGTGTTAGATCCTAATCTTGACTAAATAAGACATTGATTGGTGGCGAAGTTTGACTTAAGTCGCTGTTGGCACGCTGAATGATCTATGAATCCTAGTTTGGCACACAGTTAGCAAAACGTTGCAGACTCCTGCACTAGAGGACAGATGGGCAAAGAGTAAAGAAGTAATAATACACAAGACAAACTCTAATTTAGAAATACATCCTAATAACAACCTGGTCAAACGCTCATCCACCCATCAATTTCTTGTAGAAGAGACATGAATTTAGTGTTTTGTGGGGCTTCTGCGTGCCATTGAAAATTATTCTGCGTTCCGTAGATTGCCGACCCCTTTACTAAAGTTTTTTTTTTAAGTTTTTTATTTCCACTAATTTCTTTATAGCTAGATTCATTCTAACGTTAAAATGCTAGTGAAAAATTAAAACTATTTTAGTTGAAAGAGGCGTTTCGGTTACTTGATTATTATTTGATACTGAACAATTGACTGTCTCACATGAAGCTGTAAACTAATGTTAAGATAAACTCCAGGTATTTTTATAAGACGTGTGTTAGACCCAATAGCGTAGCCAGGGTGGGAGCAGGGGGAGCAGCCGCTACGACCATTTTCGAAAAAAAAGGGCCTTTTCGGGAAAAAAAAAAAAATTTAATTAATAATTTTAACAAGCCATGAAGCACAATTTATGCTGTTTCTAATTTGTTTCTTTAAATTGCAATTCAACAATTTAATTTACTACAATCATTTTGAATCATTCAGTGTGCCAACAGCGTGAAAATCAAACTGATCAACTATATTATTTTTATTCAGTGCCTTATCTTATCTTATAATTTACAGACGCTCCTTCTATAAAAAAGATTATTGCGTCCTACACTCATCCGTAGCCCGAGTCTAAGTCTTGCATTTTTATTAATGCCGTAGCAAGACTAAGAACAAAAGAAAAGGAGCCTAATAGAAAATCATTAAAGCGTTTTATATTTAATAAAAACTAACCTGTTTGTTATTATCAGCTTTTTAAAAAAATCCATTCGTATCTAATAATAATAATAATAATAATAATAATAATTGTATAGCGCTGCCAACAAACATAATGTAAGCTCAGAGCGCGTTTAACATACAACTAAGAAAACGAATATTACCCTAGGCCAGGTGACAGAGCTAAATTGATGATTAAAAAAGACAAAACACAAACAAATGTAGTATAACCGACCCGGTTCCGTGACAAACGCGCACAAGACAATTGCGCACACGACAAACGCGCACAGACAATCCCGCAATGACACAAATGCGCACAAGACAAACGCGAACACCGATAGTTGCGCACACGAACAATGGCGCACACCGACAAATGCGGACACCGACAATCGCCCACAGTGACAAATGCGAACGGCTATATAAGCGCACACCGACAAAAGCGCAAACTGACAATGAAGATATAATTAAAACAAAAAAAAAACATGTTTAAATATAATTTAGTTCAAATAGTTTTCAGTACCAGAAAGGAAGGCAAAGTATGGAGGAAAAAAGGAACAAAATAGACAACAAAAGAAATTGAATTTAAAATAATTCAGAAAAAATATTAAATGTCGAAATAATTTTTTCACTATAAGAGTTGAAGATACAAAACTAACTGAACCGTAGCTAACTGGTTTTAACTGTAATTTCATCATTCAATTAGGACTTCCTTCTACACTATAAATAACCAAGATTATGTACCTAATAAATCTGCGGGTTGAAAGAGGGGTCGGAATAAAACTACGTGTTAATCACTAATAAAAAATTTTCAAATCGGTTGCATGAATGCATGTTTTAAAACGTACTTTGCCTTTAGAAAAGTGCAAAGCCAACTCTTATTTTAAGACTAATATTCCTCTTTCTTTTATTAAAAAAAAACACAATTATTTTTAGTATAATGTATAAGTATACGTCTTATTTTCAACTATATGCTTAAGTAGTAGTACTGCTGTTATTTGTTTAATAATCATTTTACGAGCTTCCATCATACTACGATGGTTTAACATGCTGATTAAGACATAAATATCCAATTGGGCTTTATTCACAAGTCCTTAGCGATAGCAGCTTGGTCACGTGATACCCCCAAAACATAACAATAATGGCGTCTTTCGCCTCTATTTTATCTGCATCAATGCTTATTAAAAATATTGAATTTAGAGACATTATATAACAGCAAAGATGTCTTAAACACTGCACATGGGTGAGATTATAACATATCCACATGAACATGGTTTTTAAAAGCCAAGCATTGTTTAATCATGGAGAGATTTAGGCCTATTGGATGATGACTTTCGAAGCGACAGTCGACACTATCGACATCGAAGTATAGGCCTTATAGGCCTACAGAATTACAGAGTACGACTTGAAATGGACCTTAATGGTATAATTACCATATGTATGAATAGTGGAAGCAACATTGAAGAAAAGGTCTGCATAAAATGTGAACAGCATAGGCCTACTCGACAATTCAGGAAAAGTAGGTATTACTTTTAAGACTTTGTCTTCCTTATTTTTATTAAGTTCCATTAAAATTGTACAAGATAAGAAGAGAAAGTTGACAGTTTAGTTAACGTAAAGATTTTACTAAAGTGTAAAGTAAAGTAAATTGTAGGCAAAGCCTACATGAAAATAAACTGATTTAAGTCCGACATATGGGGCATGGGGACTTACTTTATTTCATTTGATGAAATTATTTAGCCATATAACATATTATTATAATCATCATATTTGAGTCATTTAGTCTGGTATGATGATTTAGACTTTCGGAATAGTGTTTTTTTTTTGGTCACATTTCGTGATATATTGTAGGTTTAATTTAATTGTCATTGATAGGATAGTATATATTCCCCATGTATTATATTATAGTCCTATCCTATAGTCTAGCCTATATATAGGCATAAGATAACATATAATTAAGCCTATTATTAATTAGTCAATATTCATTGGCATGCTACAGTTGGTATATATAGAGGCTTTAGTTTGGCTATCAGCACCACTGCTTTGAATAGTCTTAAAACAGTTTTTAATACTATATAAAATTAAAACTATTCAAAATACAAATGTAAAGCTTGATGCCAGTAGCCTTATAGAGTATAGGCCTATAGTAGTATTGTAGGATTATATTGTAGGATGAAGTCCAATAAACATTTTGGTGTGGTGGCTATAAAGACCTATAAAACTAAATGACTTTTTTATTCAGTAGATATAGGCCTAGGCTATGTAATATATATTTTTTAGTTAATATTTTTTCATGTAACAGAATATTCCTCCCTTCAACTTCAACATTTGAAATATGCTTCAATTCAAATAAAAATGTTATAACTATAAGTATAAGTATAGGGTAAAGTAAAGGAGGTTCTGGATAGTGATGGCCATACAATCAATTAGTATGCCCAAGGCCACGTAAACTGTTGAATGCTGCTTCATCTGACCTATGGATCAATTTGGTGCAACAATTAGTTTACTTTAGGCCTCTTGAATTAATAAAAAAAAAATATAAATATAATATATTTATTTATGACATGTTACTTGTTTTTCACCCCCATTGCAAACAGGTAATTGAAGCAGAATGTCAAGGCAGGGTGGATGAAGACAGCTTGTCGCAAGTACAATGTTGGACTGTTTAGCTGCACTATAACTATAATCCTAGAGGAAAAGGAATTTCATATGTTGCACACTTAGGCAACCCACCTCTATACATGACATCAGTCTACTGCTAAAAATAAATTCTATATTTAATTTCATCACATATTTTGTTGTAATTTATGTTTAATTGCTAATTATATTAATATATATTTATATTTTAACTTACAAAACAATTAAAAAAGAAACATAAAATATTTTCATAAAATATTTTTCAATATTTTTATTTTATTTAATACATTTAAAGAATCAAAGGCTAATGTCAGCACATCTTCCTTGCAAAATACATCATTGACTATCCTTTACTGGATGCAATTGAAACACAGTCTCCTTCAACAGCACATGGTTACATTTTCTTTAATTAAGCAGTGTCAATGTCAACAACTGATGCAGGACTTTTTCTCATGTCTGGCAGCTAACATCATTTTGTATTAGATGATCCCCCATGTACATTTTGTTTCCATTGATTGATACATGAAGTCTAAATAGAAAAAAAAAACTTTTATAAAACAACATATTAATATTTAGGCTAAATCATAAATGTTCACTTTCCAAAATTTACTACAGTACCAGTACATAGTTTTCAATATATTACTTATAAAATAAAATTTCATAAAATTATAAAACATATAATCATACCCAAACATTGAACATATGTATGTTGATTATTCTTATAGAAATGCAATGGAAGTAAATAAAATTTAGTTAGCTATTTCATTTCATTAGTGTAAATAATTTTAGATCCATTCAAAATAAGCATAATCAACCAAATTTTACACTAAAAGAAAAATAAATTACCAAAATTCATAATGTGTCTAGTTAATTATGCTTATGGGTCAATGGTATGTGATGAAAATGACTAGGAAATGCTCCAGTTTTTAGTTGTACTGGTACTCATTTAACATTAACATGTAAGGTTGAAGAAAAAACACATTATTATTAATTTAATTAAACATTCAATATAATCAGTCATTTTTCTATGGTTGATGATTCCAAGTAATTCCATCATTCCCCCATCAGTATAACCATTTTAATTTATTGAAACTTCTTGTGCATCCCCTTCCTATCTAAAAATCAATTCAGGTTAAACACACAAGTATAAAATACACAGTAATTGCAAAAATACTGCTCAGTTATTTATTTACTTTTATTAAATTAGGTGACAACATTGTTTTATTGTTACTGTACCACTTTAACAACAAGAGTAATTGATGTAAAATGGATTTATTCTGTACATAGAAGGCCTATTTATTAGTCCTGTATATACCTATATCTCTTAATATTTATATCCGATTGACTGAGATGCCTACATCTAAGCCTAAACTATATTAATATTTGTAAGTATTTATGAGGCTAATAATATATTATTATATAATAATATCATCAATTATTCATTATAAATGTATATATATATTAGATCTTTATCATATCATAGTAGCTCTAATATTAATACAATAATAATGCTTGCCTTAAGTCTAATCCATAAGGTAGGCCTATAGGCCTATTATTAATAATATAGGGTCTTATACTTATATGAGTAGCCTATATGAGGATTACTTATTTTAATTATAATATGAATTATAGGTCTATGCACAGGGATGTGTCTAATGTTCATCCAAGGCAATGCACTAGCCCCAGCTCTAGTCTAGGCTAAGCCTATAATACTAATACTAAACAGAATATACTCACTATAGTTAGGCTACACAGGTCATATTATATGTATAGATAGAGTCTAGGCCTAATCAATATATAATATATGGAATTATACATGGGCCTACAATATGATAGGCATATAGGGCCTAGCTATAGTTAGCCTAACCTATAACTATAGTGTAGCCTATAGGCTTAAATTTAAATGTAGTAGGCTTATTAATGATTACCTTAGCATACTTAGCCTAAAGATTCTTCAGTAAAGACTAAGCTCATGCCTAAGTCTAAGTCTAATTTAAATAAATTTAATAGGCCTATGGCCTATAGCCAATATAGGGCTGACCGCCTAACCTATAAATATATATATTGATAATATATAATATATAAATATTAGCCTAATAGTTTAGGAGTATAGTTAGCTTTTCATTAGCTTAGCAGTAGTTAGCAGATAGCAAATATCGTATTGGATTGCATTATAATTAATAATAATTAAAATAGCCTACTCATTATCATTATGTAGGCAATTCAATATGAATATGTCAATATGTGTAGTGTAGGCCTAGGGTAGGCTATGTAGTAGGCCTAGGGCCTAGCTAGGGCCTATATCATACTATATGAAGTATGTGTAGGCCTACACCACAAGCCGTTTATTATAGTTTATAACATTACGTTGGTCGTCTTCATTAATAGGCAATTAATGAGTTGTATTAGCTAATCACGCATAAAAATTGCCTAAGCGAATGATTTTATGAAATCATTTTATCATTGACTTAATATTTAAAAAATCTAAATCAATGGCAAGTAGCCTACACTTACCGTCGCTTAGGCCTACCAGTGATCAGTGAAACTAGTGAAAGGTTGAAACAAGGAAGTCTCAGTCTTCATCTTCGAAGTGTTTGGAACATAATATACTCTGTTATTTTGCCTTCTTTTTGCTGAAAACAAACTAAGACTAAATCCATTATCATCTTTAAATTGGCGATGCATAACTTGCTATTTGCGCATTTGTCGGTGTGCGCTTATATAGCCGTTCGCATTTGTCACTGTGGGCGATTGTCGGTGTCCGCATTTGTCGGTGTGCGCCATTGTCCGTGTGCGCAACTATCGGTGTTCGCGTTTGTCCTGTGCGCATTTGTGTCATTGCGGAATTGTCTGTGCGCGTTTGTCGTGTGCGCAATTGTCTTGTGCGCAATTGTCTTGTGCGCATATGTCTGGTCACCAACCGACCCAACCCATAAATAAGACAGTAAGTTTCTAAAGCATGTTAAATGTTTTATAACTAAACTTTCACATTAATAGCTTTATAACTTTGAATTTAGTTCTCAAATAATTATTCTAGTAATGGATGTAAAGTCTTAAACGTTTGATCTTAGAGTAACTGAGATTTACTCATAGATATTATTTCATCCCTACGGAATATCCAGAGAGTGTATTATAATTTATTGGAAGTGATACATAGTAATTATACAAACTGAGTAGTTATTTTAATGTTTAAAAATGTACATGTACATTGTTTAGTCATAAAATATTTATATAATGTTCAACTATCTTATGTAATTTGATCATTTTAGAGTTATAATTTGTAAACCATTAATTTTTTAAAAAGAAAACAAAAAAGAAACATACTAGAAATATTAATGTAAAAAAAAAACGGGTTAATTATCTCCCTTCAAGTAAATTCATCAAATTTGATGCTAGTGATACCAAACGAGCTAATTGTTTTAATATAACTAGTGAACTTCTGAAAATGCTCATCTAGCTTAATTTGCCTTAAATTAGGGAAAGAGTTTTGAAATTGATTTCACGGAAAGATATGCCCAGTTTCAATGCAAATCCATTCCAGTTGCTCAACACTTCAAGTGCTTTTGGACCCAGTCTTGTAAATGGAAGTTTAACTCACTAAAACGTGTCGCCAAGTCATACAGAAACATTGGCTTCAACAGTCAGGTCTCATTCAATAACGGAATTTTTGTTCCATTAAGATACATCTTAATTGCCTCCAGACAATAAAATAATCTATCCAAGACTTTACCTATACTCCGTATGACTTTCTTCTAGAAGAGAAACTATACAATTGACTATCTTAACAAGTCCAATGATTCCCATGCAGTGCGCCATGCAGCACCCACTAATTATGCTGACATACGTTCTTTTCACTTGCATTAAACAGTAATCTTGGAGGTCTTTCGCGTGCCACTGAACTTCGTTCTGCGTGCCAAGTCTGGCACGCGTGCCTTAAGTCTCGACCCCTGCTAAAGAGCATTCGCATTGATTTTATAAATACTTTTCGATACTAGATGTTCATCCCGAAAATGAGCAGTAGATGCAATCTATTTTGCAGAAATTCCCATCACTATTAGCTGCTAGAAAAAGAATCGTGAATGGTTAAATAAAAACTGCACTATTATACAGCGTGTGTATCCTGCGGCACAGGGTTTTCTTATAACAATTGATACGTACGAATTCTTAGTTATTCTATTAATCTGGACAGATTGCTAAAAAGGGGGCCTTTTCCCCCTAGGTTAGACCAGATATCTAATTTTAAATCTAATTTTAACAACAAGACAATATTACTTGATATTAGTTATTACCTAGGCCATATATATTTATTTATTAGCTGTTGTACCATACTTAAATTTTGATTTAGTTATTGTACCTTTCAAGGATATATCATGATCATCATCCTCAATCCCTTGACCGTTGTTGTTGTTGGGGGGAGCGAATGGACACCTCAGCAGTCAACTTTCTCCACTTTTGCCTTGAGTGGCTGTCAATAGTTCAGTCAACTGCAGCCCTGTACAATCTTTTATATTGTTGAACCAGCATCTCCGCTGACGGTCTCCCCGACGTCCACCTTCTACAGTGCCCTAGAGGATTGTTTTTGGCTGGTTACTATGCCGCAACACATGACCGAACCATGTCAGTTTGCGCCGTTTGATTGTTGCCATAATGGTTTCCAAATGGCCCGCAATTTGAGGATATTCTGCCCAAGACCTACTCATTAGTCCTGTGTTCTAGGCAGGAGATTCGAAGGATTTTTCTCATGGATTTATTTTCGAATGCCTGCAACTTGTTTTCAGATGCTGCTAGGAGCGTCCAGGTCATTTTTCACAAGGGCTCCGTAAAGACCGAGAATTGTTGGGGGACTAATGCTTTTGCTGGTCCAGAATCTGTTTAGTCTAGCCATTGCTGACCCAATCCTAGCTCGAATTTCTGAATCACATCTTTTGTTTACGGATATGAATGCTCCTTCATATTTGAAATTTGTTACCTCTTCCAGTTGTTGTTGGTTCATTATTTATTTATTTAGTATTCCTTACGGCGATATAGATGTAATTTTCGTACCTTTCTACGATAATGATGTGTTGTTTTTTTTACTTCACCCCTTCAAGGTCTAAAATATCAGCCATGCAAATGCTGATGCATTTCATTGCTCAACATTATCTAGAAGTTTCTGCAGCCTAGCATACTCGCCGCCTCCCCCCCCTCCCACACACACACATTTACACAAATTACAATTATGGAAAGGAAAATTTAGAACAAAAATTCAATCAGGAGATAATAACTTTGGTAATGACTTTTTGCGAACGTGAGCGCTGAATTGCACAACGACGACTTGATGTCGTGGGGAGCAGCAGTTCACGTCTTCCGCACGGCTCACTTAGGCGTGGATGGCTGCAGACGATATGGACACCCTCGTCTTGAAAGCTATTTTCAAGGGATGACTCCTCGGTACGTGACGTGTTGACCTTATGACCTTGAATGACGACAAGAAGTGCATGACCCTCACATTCTGGTGACATTCTCAGGTTCAAGTGAAGACTCTATGTGGGTGCCCTGGACATCCAAGTAGGGGGAGGTGGCGCGGGCTATCGATCCTCCCCTGAAGTTTTCTCGCTCGGTCCTCAAATTGTCAAATTGTACACTTTTTTTTAGGGTTGGCGTAGTCCCGCGTATATGTTTTAATTAGAATCAAAACTAATTGTCTTTTTGATATGGTTTCCTGTCAGGGAATGACTGAATTCTAATGCTCGGCTAGTTCCGGCGCTAAAGGTTACTGATAACCCAAAGTCAGTGAATGATGCGGCGTATTGCATATTAAATTTAGTATAAGTTGACAAACAGTAAAAAAAAAGTGGGAATCATAATAATACAAAACTTATGAGAAAAACTTAACATGACAGACATTTAGAAAAACATCCATAACAATTCATAGGGAAGACTGAAATAACAAGGCAGACATTATTGGGACAACCATAATAAGACAGACATTCCAAGACATACATAATCCGGCTGACATCAAAGACACACATACCAAGATAGGCATTCGAATACACCTAAAGCAAGACATATTTTAAAAGCCACACTCAAACAAATAGCCTGGACAGAACTTAGAAGACACGCATCACAAGGCAGACATCACAAGACATACAGAACAATGCAGACATTAGAAGAAACACATAACAAGACATATTTTATGAGACACACAAAAAAAAGCTCCGCCTTTACAAGACAGACGTTAGAAGAGCCCCTTAGCAAGACCGACTTAGCAAGAAATAAACACATCCAAAAGTCCCAAGACACTTAGATAAACGAAGTATCAATACAAGACAGAGGTCCAAAAGTCCCAAGACACTTAGATAAACGAAGTATCAATACAAGACAAAGGTCCAAAAGTTTCAAGACACTTAGATAAACGAAGTATCAATACAAGACAGAGGTCCAAAAGTTTCAAGACACATAGATAAACGAAGTATCTATACAAGACAGAGGTCCAAAAGTTTCAAGACACTTAGATAAACGAAGTATCAATACAAGACAGAGGTCCAAAAGTTTCAAGACACTTAGATAAACAAAGTATCAATACAAGACAAAGGTCCAAAAGTTTCAAGACACTTATATAAACGAACTATCAATACAAGACAGAGGTCCAAAAGTTTCAAGACACTTAGATTAACGAAGTATTAATACAAGACAGAGGTCCAAAAGTTTCAAGACACTTAGATAAACGAAGTATCAATACAATACAGAGGTCCAAAAGTCCCAAGACACTTAGATAAACGAAGTATCAATACAATACAGAGGTCCAAAAGTTTCAAGACACTTAGATAAACGAAGTATCAATACAATACAGAGGTCCAAAAGTCCCAAGACACTTAGATAAACGAAGTATCAATTCAAGACAGAGGTCCAAAAGTTTCAAGACACTTAGATAAACGAAGTATCAATACAAGACAGAGGTCCAAAAGTTTCAAGACACTTAGATAAACGAAGTATCAATACAAGACAGAGGTCCAAAAGTTTCAAGACACTTAGATAAACGAAGTATCAATACAAGATATAGGTCCAAAAGTTTCAAGACACTTAGATAAACGAAGTATCAATACAAGACAGAGGTCCAAAAGTTTCGAGACACTTAGATAAACGAAGTATCTATACAAGACACATCCAAAAGTTCCAACACATTTAGATTAACGAAGTATCAATACAAGACAGATATCCAAAAGTTTCAAGACACTTAGCTAAACGAAGTATCAATACAAGACAGAGGTCCAAAAGTTTCAAGACACTTAGATAAACGAAGTATCTATACAAGACACATCCAAAAGTTCCAACACATTTAGATTAACGAAGTATCAATACAAGACAGAGGTCCAAAAGTTTCAAGACACTTAGATAAACGAAGTATCAATACAATACAGAGGTCCAAAAGTCCCAAGACACTTAGATAAACGAAGTATCAATACAATACAGAGGTCCAAAAGTTTCAAGACACTTAGATAAACGAAGTATCAATACAATACAGAGGTCCAAAAGTCCCAAGACACTTAGATAAACGAAGTATCAATTCAAGACAGAGGTCCAAAAGTTTCAAGACACTTAGATAAACGAAGTATCAATACAAGACAGAGGTCCAAAAGTTTCAAGACACTTAGATAAACGAAGTATCAATACAAGACAGAGGTCCAAAAGTTTCAAGACACTTAGATAAACGAAGTATCAATACAAGATATAGGTCCAAAAGTTTCAAGACACTTAGATAAACGAAGTATCAATACAAGACAGAGGTCCAAAAGTTTCGAGACACTTAGATAAACGAAGTATCTATACAAGACACATCCAAAAGTTCCAACACATTTAGATTAACGAAGTATCAATACAAGACAGATATCCAAAAGTTTCAAGACACTTAGCTAAACGAAGTATCAATACAAGACAGAGGTCCAAAAGTTTCAAGACACTTAGATAAACGAAGTATCTATACAAGACACATCCAAAAGTTCCAACACATTTAGATTAACGAAGTATCAATACAAGACAGAGGTCCAAAAGTTTCAAGACACTTAGATAAACGAAGTATCAATACAAGACAGAGGTCCAAAAGTTTCAAGACACTTAGATAAACGAAGTATCTATACAAGACACATCAAAAAGTTCCAACACATTTAGATTAACGAAGTATCAATACAAGACAGAGGTCCAAAAGTTTCAAGACACTTAGATAAACGAAGTATCAATACAAGACAGAGGTCCAAAAGTTTCAAGACACTTAGATAAACGAAGTATCAATACAAGACAGAGGTCCAAAAGTTTCAAGACACTTAGATAAACGAAGTATCAATACAAGACAGAGGTCCAAAAGTTTCAAGACACTTAGATAAACGAAGTATCTATACAAGACACATCAAAAAGTTCCAACACATTTAGATTAACGAAGTATCAATACAAGACAGAGGTCCAAAAGTTTCAAGACACTTAGATAAACGAAGTATCAATACAAGACAGAGGTCCAAAAGTTTCAAGACACTTAGATAAACGAAGTATCAATACAAGACAGAGGTCCAAAAGTTTTAAGACACTTAGATAAACGAAGTATCAATACAAGATAGAGGTCCAAAAGTTTCAAGACACTTAGATAAACGAAGTATCAATACAAGACAGAGGTCCAAAAGTTTCAAGACACTTAGATAAACGAAGTATCTATACAAGACACATCCAAAAGTTCCAACACATTTAGATTAACGAAGTATCAATACAAGACAGAGGCCCAAAAGTTTCAAGACACTTAGATAAACGAAGTATCAATACAAGACAGAGGTCCAAAAGTTTCAAGACACTTAGATAAACGAAGTATCTATACAAGACACATCCAAAAGTTCCAACACATTTAGATTAACGAAGTATCAATACAAGACAGAGGTCCAAAAGTTTCAAGACACTTAGATAAACGAAGTATCAATACAAGACAGAGGTCCAAAAGTTTCAAGACACTTAGATAAACGAAGTATCTATACAAGACACATTTAAAAGTTCCAACACATTTAGATTAACGAAGTATCAATACAAGACAGAGGTCCAAAAGTTTCAAGACACTTAGATAAACGAAGTATCAATACAAGACAGAGGTCCAAAAGTTTTAAGACACTTAGATAAACGAAGTATCAATACAAGATAGAGGTCCAAAAGTTTCAAGACACTTAGATAAACGAAGTATCAATACAAGACAGAGGTCCAAAAGTTTCAAGACACTTAGATAAACGAAGTATCTATACAAGACACATCCAAAAGTTCCAACACATTTAGATTAATGAAGTATCAATACAAGACAGAGGTCCAAAAGTTTCAAGACACTTAGATAAACGAAGTATCTATACAAGACACATCCAAAAGTTCCAACACATTTAGATTAACGAAGTATCAATACAAGACAGAGGTCCAAAAGTTTCAAGACACTTAGATAAACGAAGTATCAATACAAGACAGAGGTCCAAAAGTTTCAAGACACCTAGATAAACGAAGTATCAATACAAGACAGAGGTCCAAAAGTTTCAAGACACTTAGATAAACGAAGTATCTATAAAAGACACATCCAAAAGTTCCAACACATTTAGATTAACGAAGTATCAATATAAGACAGAGGTCCAAAAGTTTCAAGACACTTAGATAAACGAAGTATCAATACAAGACAGAGGTCCAAAAGTTTCAAGACACTTAGATAAACGAAGTATCTATACAAGACACATCCAAAAGTTCCAATACATTTAGATTAACGAAGTATCAATACAAGACAGAGGTCCAAAAGTTTCAAGTCACTTAGATAAACGAAGTATCAATACAAGACAGAGGTCCAAAAGTTTCAAGACACTTAGATAAACGAAGTATCAATACAAGACAGAGGTCCAAAAGTTTCAAGACACTTAGATAAACGAAGTATCTATACAAGACACATCCAAAAGTTCCAACACATTTAGATTAACGAAGTATCAATACAAGACAGAGGTCCAAAAGTTTCAAGACACTTAGATAAACGAAGTATCAATACAAGACAGAGGTCCAAAAGTTTCAAGACACTTAGATAAACGAAGTATCTATACAAGACACATCCAAAAGTTCCAACACATTTAGATTAACGAAGTATCAATACAAGACAGAGGTCCAAAAGTTTCAAGACACTTAGATAAACGAAGTATCAATACAAGACACATCCAAAAGTTCCAACACATTTAGATTAACGAAGTATCAATACAAGAAAGAAATTCAAAAGTTTCAACACACTTAGATAATCAAAGTATCAATACAAGACAGAGACAGATCCAAAAGTTCCAAGACACTTAGATAAACGAAGTATCAATACAAGACACATCCAAAAGTTCCAACACGTTTAGATAAACGAAGTATCAATACAAGACAGAAATCCAAGAACCGGATCTCTCAGAATCAGCTTTGTCAAAAGCAGAAGGTAGAATAAATATCATCCATTCACTCGGAGTGAAAGTCTGTCTTCTCATTACCATCTCATAATCAATAGCTGACTAGTCTTTCTTTCTTCACGTATCATAAGCGTTCTTTGATTTTGTTTTTCAGTTTTATCATCTCCAAGCCCGAAAACAAATACAATCTTCAGGATAAATTGCGAAATCTTGCCAACTTTTATACCCAAACAAAAACATAACATCGCAATGTTAAATTAGAATTTTTTTTTTTTTAAATAACTGTTATGATTAGTTGGCAACGATTTAAATTTGTTTTGAAATTATTATTTTTTTTTGTTGAGATTTTCAAGAAGATTTTTTTGTTTATTCAAATTGATTTCACGGACTAACAGTATCGAGGTCTTAATTTTGTTTGAATTTAAAGGATTATTGATGAAAAATTCGTTATGTAAATGCAAAATTAAAAATAATGTTTTAAAAAATAAATATTTATTCAATGTTTAGCCACAAACAAATTAGCTGCGTTCAAACACACACACCAATATTCAATGGGTTCAAATCTTCTTCATGTTAATTTTGCCCGGGACGAAGCCCTCTGACTCAATACACTCATGAACTGGACATCGTTTTACAATTAAAGTAAAGTAAATGTTCTGTGTGTGTGTGATTGTGCTGGACACACATTCTCCTTGTACGACGTAGGAGTTGAACTCGGTGTTCTTAATAGACTGAAAAATAAAGAAATTAAGTTATGTTGTGTATTTTTTATTCTACTGAAGGCAAAAAACATAATACATAATACATAATACATAATATTAAAGTACAGTAGCCTACCCGTCGAATCAAAATGAAATTAAGTTATGTTGTATTTTTTATTCTACTGAAGGCAAAAAACATAATACATAATACATAATACATAATATTAAAGTACAGTAGCCTACCCGTCGAATCAAAATGAAATTAAGTTATGTTGTATTTTTTATTCTACTGAAGGCAAAAAACATAATACATAATACATAATATAAAAGTACAGTAGCCTACCCGTCGAATCAAAATGTTATTAGGGCCTGTGAAGCAGCGTTAACCCGTTTCTGGCCACGGCGTAATAGGGGATTGTGTGGCCAGTACAATGCACATCCTCCTTTACTTTGCCCAAACTAAAGTCAGGTAGACATCAGAGCTGGGTAGACTCAGGGACACTCTCGAGTCCCAGAAAACAAATCCTAGCTAGGATTCGAACCCAGGACCTACGGTACGCTAGTCGAACGCCCGTTCCCATATAATACATAATATAGTTAACCTTACATCTGTACATCATTTCCATTAGGTCACAGTCACTATATAAGGTGCCATTTAAGAAATCTATTTTTTCATGTTCTGGACTGAAAAAACATCGGAACAAATAAACCCATCCATTTTTTAATGAAGACTGGGTCCTTACCAAAACTCACCCATCGAATCAGAATTAGCCTACTTCTTTTTTTTTCTATGTCAACTGTAAGAAGCTTTCCTGTACATTGAATTCAATGGGTGTAGATCCATGGGCGAATTGTGCCCTTACGTGTCTCTACCCCTGTGTTGACACAATTCTGAAAAAAAGTACACACCCCCCCACACACCCACACATCTCCGAAAGTACGCCTTTGAAGAGGTCGAAGTACTGAAAGAGAAAAAAAATTGGAAGAAAAGGGGGAGGAATCCTGTCTATTCTAATGTTCTCTCCCCTTTTGTTATTCTCTCATAGAAGAAATGAAAAAGGAAGTACAAAAAAGAAATAATTCAGGGATCGTTGGAATTCTGGTCTTCTACAATTCTATCAGCTTCAAGACTTCCCAAAACCAACCCCCCCCCCACACACCCTCCTCTCTCTCTCTCTTTTTTTCTTTTTCTTCTTTTGTCTCTTGTTATTTTTCCTCGACCGCACTTCTATCTTGGACGTTTTGTGTATCTAGACGGGCGCTGGGATTTTGGACGGGCGCTGATGGAGTTGATTCAAACACCAGACCTTGTCCCCAAACGCCCTACCTTCTCCCCCTCCCCCGCTCTCCCTACACCCCACGCTTTTTTTCCCGGTGGCACGATGCCCAGCAGATCTTAATATCATGTCAACCGAATCGTCTTCCTGGACACGTCAGATTTTCGCGGATAAACAAAAAATCTAAACAAACACGTTAACCAAAAGAAAAACATGGAACCAATATTCAACATGAAAAAAAAAATACCAACAGTTTTTTTTCGCACAAAGTCTGTGTAGTAGGACAGATACTGTGGAGGAGAAAGGCCCGAGGAGGGTCACCTCGGCAACGCCCCTGCTTTATAAAAAATCGTGTTTGCCCCCGCCCCATCTCCCCACCTCATCCTCCCCGTCTTCATTTAATGGAGATATTCGGAAACAGCAATGTAAATAATAATAATATAGGGAAATGAAGTTAAGTTAAGAGCTGGTTCTAGACGTTGCGCTGTTTATTTAATGCCCGTATGTATGTGTGTGTTTGTTGGCGGAACGTAGCGTGCAACAACAATACACATCTGCACAATGTCGCGAGGATTACCTGCCCCTTGTCAACGTTCTGTCCCTCAAACAGTGGGCTATTTTTTTTATTTCTTTTTAAATTGTATGCTCTTCAAACCCCCCCCCCCCCCCTGTAGCTGTAAGCGTATCGATCTACATCGAAAGTCGATTACTTCAACAGTATCGAATATCATACACAACCCCAGAGAGAAAATAGCATGACAGTGGGCGGCTAGTAACAAGTACAGAAGTTGATCGCGTGTGTAGGGGGGTAGGAGAGGGGGGGGGGTTTAGAACGATCCGCCTGATTTATATCGGAGGGCGGGATGCAAGGGGGGGGGCAAGGATAAACAACCGCTGACCGCACTGGACATTTCAGATTAAGAAGTGGACAGAAGGATGTAGAAGAGAGACTGAATCTGATATTTCTTTACCCACACAAACCCGTGTTCCCAGAGTTCATTGGGAACTAGTGTGATGAACATTCAGAATTCATTTCAAATGAAGCGAACCACTTTTAACAATAGCTATGCATATCAATGTGCTTTACTGTTCATTATTGATCTAGATAGTTTTATATTATATACAATTTTTTGAGAGTATGCATTTTAAACACTTTTTTTTGCAAATAGAATAAAACAAATTAAAAGTTTTTATAGACAACGGTTTATTGAATGGCACCAGTATAATGGCCCGAAAATACGGAACTAGGAAAACACCAGACTTAAATATACGTATTGTTACGAATGTCGGTAATAGATGAATGACTTACCAGAGCATTTACCTTTGTCCATAAGTGCGTATTAGATATTAAGAGAGGCCAAGGTTTGACCTTTATGCTCTGAGGGCAGTTTAAATAAAATAATTCGTTCAACCCCGTGGAACTTGAAGGTTATAAGTCTGGATCGCAGTATCCTATAGAGCCGTGAAATTGAAATGCGTATTAGGACCCTGTAGAATCTTCGATAATAGTTTTCTTTGTAAAGTCCCTACCTCCTTAGAGTTAGTTCAGTTTGAAAGTTTGTAGAGAGAAGTCGCTATATTGATACTTGTATATTTTATGAAATTTTATGGAAACTCTTATGTTGCCATCAGTTGATGCAGTTACTTATCGTTTATCTTGAGTCTACAATTTAAATAAAATTGTTTATTCAACAACTGGAGTTGTTTGATATATCATTGTTGAGAAAGGTGTTGAAGATAATTATACCGAATATAACTACATTACTGCATAGACCTGTCAGTCAAGGAACCCCTAGCTTGGACTACAGATTAGCAGAATCTAGAGACTTCTAATAAAGATACAGCTATTCATTGAATCCGATTTAACGAGTCGTAATCATAGTAATAGTCCATAACAGTATACTCTCTTCAAAGTAGAGCTGAAGACACACCTATTCAAGTAGCAGTTTATTATTTCTCATGCATACATTTTCGACTTTTATTCGTTGTTTTTACTCTGTCTGTGACTGTTGTCAGCGCATAGAAATGTTCCCAACGGGATATGCGCTTTCAAGTATTATTATTATTATTAAAGAATAATATTTACATCTTAAATAAAGGTTGATGGAAATATGAGACAGTATAAAGAACATGTAATTAAATCTCTGTATATATATATATATAAATAGTATACTTACCTACCTACGTACCTACCTACCTACCTACATATCCCATAGTCTGTTGGACCGTTGGGGCGCCACAGACGACATGTACACAAGCCCTCATGTGGAAAAATAGATGCTTATTGGTTAATTTAAAGACAAGTAACTGTATTGTCTAATTTTTTTTTTACTTTTTTTGCGAATTCCCCTCCAACATGTGTCCTCCCTAGCAAAGTGGTTGAGGTACACGACTCTCTCGCGGGTGTCCTGGGTTCGCCTAACCACTCATACATTTTTGGGCCAAAAAAAAAAGAAAAAAAGAAAAGAATACTTCGCCTATCTTTTTATGATTACAAGTTTATTTTTATGTTGATATGTTTCTTTGGGTTTTTACATCTTTTTTTTTCAATAAGTACAACGCTAACAATTATATTTTACATGTTTTAAATTGATTTATTGTATTCCTATCGTAAGGCTTAACTATTATGAATAGAGCTTATGATCTATATATATATATATATATATATAGATCAGTGCTATGCCCTCCAGCGGAAGTATCCATGACAACCAGTGTTTACTTGCTGTCTTGACCGAGCTACTCGAGGACTTTAAATATTTTTTAGCAAAAAATGCCAACGCGTTAGAATAGTCCGTCGACGATGTTTGATGTTTCAAGAGTAAATAGATCTATATCTTGTCTATAGACCATAGATCTAGAACCATTCTATAGAGTATAGATCTAGAGCTATTCTAAAGAGCATAGACATTATAGCTATTCTATAGGTCACATATCTTATATCTAGTCTATTTCCCATTAATCTAGAGCCATCATATAGACCATAGATCTATATCTAATCTCTAGGCCACAGATCTAGATCTAGTCTAAACACCAAGTAAATTAGAATGAACGTAGGCTGATTGGAAATTTTAATAATTTTATTACACATAACTAATCCTTCAAGTTACTGTTTGTTTGTGAATAACTTTCATTGAGTTTCATTAAGCTCGTAGAATTAGCATTACAAAGATAAGGATAGAAGTTCTCGTTGAAAAAAAAGTATCCCGTCGGACCAAACTGATCAATAGTGCCGATAAAGCAGCGTTCACCAGTTTCCTTGTCCACGCTATACTAGGGGATTGTGTGGCCAGCACAATGCCCAACCGCCTTTACTTTACCCCCAACTATAGTCAACCTATGAGAGCTGGATAGACTCAGGGAAACTTTCCAGACCCGAGCACAAATTCTAGCATTCACCGGGATTCGAACCCAGGACCTTCGGTACGCCAGCCGAACGCACTCCCACCTTGGCTCGAATTTCGCATATGGTTCATTGTAATTATTTTGTTTCTTCACCACCCGGTGGAATACAAAGCCGAATTGGGCGCGCATTCGACCAGCTTGCGGCAAGTATGAATAACCTTCGAAGTATCGAAAAGAAGTGGTGGGCGGTATTATGTCAAAAAAAAAACGTCCATAATGCGTGAAAAAGAATGCGTCTGGGGCATACTTTCACGAAATAACCAATCAAGTTTCAAGACAGAATTTGAATTCTAAAAAAAAAGTTACGTTCTATTTTCAAAGTCTGCATGGCGCTTCAAGGGGAAGTAAGAGTTGCCACATATCTCGCCTGCTGTAAAATGTCAAGAGAGTAAGAGTTATGTTTCTGCGGCTGGAACTTGTCATCAACCAAATGTCAAGGTTTCAACCACAGGTTCTCGTCATGTCAATTTGTTGTCCAGTCAATGTTGACCTTAAGGTTTTTGGTCAAAACGTTTACGTTTCTTCTTAGATTTTCTTTCTTCATGTGATTACTTTTTTGCGTGTATCTACTGTTCCAATCTGTCTTTCTCTATTACTCGATGAATATATAACTCTTTATCTCTCTACATATACTTTCTAACTCTCTATCTATCTATCTATATATATATATATATATATATATATATATATATTTTATCTATCTACCTTTCAATATCTACCTGCTTATTTATTTATTTATTTATAAAAGTACCAGTTAGACCTAAGTCGATCATAGGGCCGGAGAAGCAGCGTTCATCAGTTACTGTGGCCGTTGAATAATAGGGGATTGAATGGCTAGCACAATGACCATCTGCCTTTACTTTACCCCAAAAAAGGTCAGGTAACCATCAGAGCTGGGTAGACTCAGGGACAATTTCGAGTCCCGGGAACAAATCCTAGCCTTCACCAGGATTCGAACCCAGGACCTTATTTATATATCTCTCTATATGGCTTTTTTTAAATATAAATTTATCTTCTTTATTTTTCACACACACGCACGCACATCGCACACATGTGTTATGGAAGAAAAAAAAAGATGAAATCTGTAAGTAACAAAAATATAAAGTCTTCTTTTGTTCATGCCTACTTGCACTTATTTTAAGATCTGTTACCCGGATGTTAGTTGCTTTAATAAGTTGCAGTCGAATACACTATGAAATGTTGTTGTTTTTGTTACCGTGACAGCAAAATAATGTTTAGACCCAGGTGAAGCAGACCTTTCTAGCAATAGCGTCAAAGCTGAGCACTGACATAGTTGTCACTATGTGTACTCACGTGCAATCAACAATATCACATCTCTGCCAAACACGCTTCGCTAATACAATCACATATGCACCCATTTGTTCTAGCATGTTGTTTCTAAGGAGACCATATCGCACTCAAATCAAAGCACGCAAAGCACAAGTATAAATTTGATAAAGTTACTTCCAAATGTAAAGACCTTTTTTCTTGGTACACATTGTAAATTGTTATGTAGAAACTCTTCCTTTGCCTGAAACGCAAATTCCAACTAGCCTAACACTATGAATAGATCTAGTCTTCTACAAACAGATCAATATTTATGATATTTCATATATTCTATCATTCAATCTCAGTGGTGTAACTTGCCTTATTTAATCGGCAAAACGGCTTTCTTAAATGTTTTCATGACCACAAAACGCACTCGAACCAGAAACTGGAAACACGGCTCGATGCTTGATATAAGTGCTTATAACGAAACGACTCGTGGTTTCTTTTCTTTTTTTCTTTTGTTTTGTTATCATTGACTATTATATCGCTGGAATAAGTGGCCAATTTCTACAATAGACACCCAGGCAATCTTCCACAGAACGTGGCACACCAAGAGTGTCTGGAGAGTGAAGGGGGGGGGGATCGTTCAGTGCCCCCCAACAAACGCCCCTAAGTACCAATGTTGGGCGGGTCAAGCTATACCATTCTGGTCACCGTGGGATGGGAGCGTTGAAAAATCCTTTTATTTCCGCTCCAGCGGCGGCACCACAGGGAGAGACAAATTTCGTGGAAAATCGAAGCTAATGAAGCGTGAAAAGAAATCATTGGCTTGAGCACCCTCCATTTTTTTTTGTTGGTGTTTGTTTCAGCGCCGGAAAAATGTTGTACTTTGAATGAAAGATAAACAAACTAGGTGATGGCCAACAATGTTGGTTGAAAGATGAACAAACTAGGTGATGGCCAACAATGTTGGTTTAAAGATGAACAAACTAGGTGATGGCCAACAATGTTGGTTGAAAGATGAACAAACTAGGTGATGGCCAACAATGTTGGTTTCAAGAGAAGTTATCCTTGTATTTGTGTTGTCCTTGTATTAAATCCTCTTTATTTATTGGAGCTGTCCGTGTTTTGGAGCTGTCCTTGTATCGCAGCTGTCCGTGTAATATACCTGTCCTTGTATTAGAGCTTTCAACACACGTAAAAATTGTTGTTCTCGCCTTAACATTTCAATACATGTAAAAAATTGTGTCCTAGCTTTAACCCTTTAATAGGGCCTATGCGTTACAATTTTAATCTTCATCCAGGACTGACCAGGACCCACTCTTATACAATCTCAATGCCTCCGATGAGTTGAGATTTCAAGGCAAAATTTAGCTGAAAGTGGTCAAGTGGGCTCGAAGTTAAAAAAAAAACCAAAACAAAAAAAACAACTAGCAGAAGAAAAGAACTTATTGGCCCAAGCGAAGGTTCCCTCCATGGAGAAAATCAATTCTATGGTGTTTTTTTGTGTGCCATGAGCTGTGTTGCTAGAGTAAGCCTACTTCACGTCTACTTCACGTCTTGGAAACCTGCAGAGATAGCTAGTCTGAGAGAACAGCCGGTTCCAGATACGGGCTTAATTTATTCTATCTTTTTTTATGCTTCATATATTTCCTAAAGTCTTTAGCACACTCACACATACACACACAAAGAGAAAGGTCACTGGAATAAATTAGTTTAGAATCCTTTCAGTTTTCTATCTTTTTGAAAAACTGTAGTTTGAAGCAGTCTATGTAATTAACGAACATTTTTCACCCTTCGGCTAACTCTCCGTGAAAAATTGATGCAACATTAGACTGGTTTCCGGTAATGAAGTAAAACGTGTTGGGCTAATTGTATTTTATGTCACGGGCCATTGGGCCACAGCGTACATTAGCGTACATTAGCGTAGGATGTTTTGTACTCATTGGAACTGACTTAAATTAAGCTCAGACTTAAATAGAAAATAATTGTGTCTCGATTCTTTTGAACATTTAAAAAAAGTACCATATTATAGCATTCCAGAAAATCAATTACCGTAAAATCCCGTGTATAAGCCACACCTGTGTATAAGCCACAGGTACTTTTCGTAATGGAATTAACAAGTACAATTGAATTTCACGTGTACAACATTTATAAAAAAAAAGAATTTAATTATTAAAATAAAACACATTGATGAGTATATTTATATTGCACAATTTAATAATATTTGTAGATTTATTTTCGTTTTTTTACGAGTCAGTTGACATTCAAGCCTAGGATTTTATTTTTTTCATTTACCGCACCTTTTTCTCCTAAAATTTGGTTTAAAAAAAGTGCGGCCAATACTCTATTTTCTATATTTTACGCTAGTTCAATTTCTTTTGTCTAGGTCATATTAGAACTTGGAATGTCTCAATTAAGGTAAAAACAAGAAATTGACTTATGTCGACTCGAATCTAGTATTTCATACACTCTAATATTGTTTCAGGAATAGTATGCTAAAAACAACAACATAAAGACAAAAACACTTTCCTTATCCCTTATGCGATAACAAATACATACAAGTACTCTTTCTTCTCGAGTGGCGTCCTGGAATGGAATGGGTTGCCTGAAAAAACCCAGGAAAACTAGTAACTTAACATCATTTAAAACACTAATAGACATGCAAGACTAGACTCGGGTTACGGATGAGCATAATCTTTATTATAGAAGGAGCGTCTGTAATGTATAAGATAAGATAAGATGAACTAAGTAAAAAAAGACCATATATAATATACAGTATCGTGTTTTAAATGCAGTTAAAAATATATATAAAAAAACACACACAATTATATAGGCTACATGTCACATTTGTACATGGTTGAAAGAAGACTTTGTTCTCTGCAAGAGAACAAACAGATCATCTGACTGGTTAATACCCTTTAAGCCTTTAACTACCGCAGGCTTTTAATATAAATATTTGCTGACTTTCCCTACTTTACCGTTTTTTTTATTTATTGATGACGTCGATGTGAGTAGTATAGTGTGTAGTTTTCGAGTCGCATTTGAGGCGCGCGCCTATGCGCCTCAGTTGACCTTTGACCTTTGATCCGGAAGTGCCCTTTGACCCCGTCTTCGGAAGTGACCCCAACCGGAAGTGACGTCATCCAAGATGGCGTCTTGTCGTGTTGTTACACGACCGACCGTGACTTAGTGACCTACTGACCCCTACTGGAAGTGACGTCATCCAAGATGGCGTCTCGTCGTGTTGTTACACGTTCGGCCGTGACCCGGCAGTGCCCTTTTGACCTAGTGACCCCGTGACCGTGCGGTTATTTTGTGGTATTACACGTGCTTTGAGCACGTGCTTTAATTAAAGATGGCGGAACCAAGATGGCGGTTCCTCATGTTGTTAACACGTGGGTTTTTTTATAGTGTTATTTATAGTATTACATGTGATTTTATCACACGTGGTTTAATTATTACACGTGATTTGTTCACGTGCTTTCATTATAGTATTACACGTGATTTAGCACGTGGTTTAAGTATTACACTAATTAAAGATATTAAAGATATCGACAACAAGTACAACAGTACAACATATAGATAAAAACAAAAAATAGGTTTAGGGTTATATATTGATTTTATTCACAGTATTATATAGGCATAGCGCTATTGTAGACAGTGCTGATTTTATTTACAACACTACATATGTTACATTATTGTATTTACAGCAAACAAAAAGTTTATTTATAATAATATATACATACAATAGCAATCAAACAAGTTCATTTATTAATAATAATATCATGGTAATAAACAAGTTTATTTGTAATATACATATATACAATACATAATCCAATACATATACACAATAGCAATACATATTATATATACAATAGCAATACATAATCCAATACATATATAAAATAGCAATACAATAGCAATACATATATACAGTGTGATTTTGATCATGTGATTATTTTTATCCCATTGTTTTATTATGGTCTTTAAAAGGTTCAATGGTTCTAAAATTTTATAAATAATTAATAATATTAATTAATTAATTGATCTCTTGTATAGTGTTCTGTCTAATGTTCAATAGTAAAAGGCTTTTTTCAATAAGTTTAATGTGTTTATTGCCCTAATTAGCACCTTTGAATCGATAATAGATGTGTACTTACTTGGAGGCAGTAATTTTCTTAATTTTATACTTAACTGATTAAATAATTGAAATTTTTATGGCCATTATTAGCGTGTAAAGGAACGTTTTTAAATACTAAGGGTCGTAATTAGCACTAAATATCCCACGTTTTTTTTATACTTTTTTACTTTATACTTACTGGAATACATTAATTGTCTCTATTTTATACTTAATTAACGTATTATAATTTTTATAGTTATAATTAACTTGTAAACAGGTGTTTTTTAATGACTAGGGGCCGTAATTATCACTAAATAGACAACATTTTAATACGTTTTTACCTTATTAATTACATGGATACAGTAATTTTCTTAATTTATTCTTAACTAATGAACTAATTATAATTAGTATAGACATAATAATCTCGTAAAGGGACGCTTTTAATGACTAGGGGCCGTAATTATCACTAAATAGACAACATTTTAATACGTTTTTACCTTATTAATTACATGGATACAGTAATTTTCTTAATTTATTCTTAACTAATGAACTAATTATAATTTTTATAGCCATAATTATCTCGTAAAGGGACGATTTTAATTACTAAGGGCCGTAATTATCACATTTCAGTCAATAATTATCATGTAAGGAATGCACATTTACTTACTTCGATACAGTAATTATCTTAATTTTATTCTTAACTAATTAACTAATTATAATTTGTATAGCCATAATTATCTCGTAAAGGGTCGATTTTAATTACTAAGGGCCGTAATTATTACATTTCAATCAATAATTATCATGTAAGGAATGCACATTTACTTACTTCGATACAGTAATTATCTTAATTTTATTCTTAACCAATTAACTAATTATAATTTGTATAGTCATAATTATCTAGTAAAGGAGCGATTTTAATGACCAAGGACCGTAATTATCACATTTCAAGCATTCTCTAATAAGAGGCACATTTAATTACTGGGATACAGTCATTTTTTCTTAAGTTTATACTTAATTAATTAAATAATTTTAATTTGTATAGCCATAATTATCTTGTAAAGGGGCGTTTATTAATTACCAAGGGTCCTAAATATCACTAAATAGGCCACATTTTTTTGTACTTTTTTTTACATTTTACTTACTTGAATATAGTAATTGTTTTTAATTAATACTTAATTAACTAATTTTAATTTTAATAACCATAATTAGCTTGTAAACGGGTCTGTTTTTAATTACAAAGGGCTACAATTATCCCTAAATAGACCACATTCTATATACTTTTTACCTTTTTACTTATTGGGATAGAGTAATTTTCTGTATTTTATACTTAATTAAATAATTGAATTTTTTTTTATAGCCATAATTATCTTGTAAAGGGGCGTTTATTAATTACCAAGGGCCGTAATTAACACTAAATAGACCACATTTTTGTATACTGTTTTAACTTTTTACTTACTTGAATATAGTAATTGTCTTTATTGTATAATTAATTAACTAACTAATTATAATTTTAAGAACCATAATTATCGTGTAAAGATGTGTTTTTTAATTACTCAGGCCCAAAATTAGCACTAAATAGGCCACCTTTTATATACCTTTTACATTTTTACTTACTTGTATATAGTAATTATCTCTATTTTATACTTAATTAATTAACTAATGTGTATTTTTATAGCCATAATTATATTGTAAAGGTTTTTTTAAATAAGATGATTTCTATTTTGTTCTTACACATGATTTTAACACGTGATTTTTTTAATTTAAGAATGTTTAATATTACTATTTCAGTTTGATTAAGCCTTTTCCTTATTTATTGACAATAAACAAAAGTACGACATAAAGTATAACAGTACAACACTAGAACAGTACAACAGTACAACAGTACAACAGATAGAAAAAAAAATATGTTTAAGTTATTATGTGATTTTATTCATATTAATATATCGACATAGTACGTACAACAATTAAATAAGTTTATTTTTAATAATACTATCATAGTATGTACATCAAACAAAAAGTTTATTTATATCAATTCATATCTACAGTATAGTTTATTTCCATCAGTAAACAGGAAGCGGTGACAAGATCTGAAATAAATAAAGGCTTGTCTTATAAAAATGTTAATAATAGTACTATGTATATATTGTAAGCAGGTTAAAATAAATAAAGCCACCACCTATCTATATAACGATACAAGCTAAATTAACATATTGTGATATAAAGGCAAAAAATAACTTACCTTTTTTCTGTATATAACAGCGACCTAGACACAAAAACTGGAACAAGGGTAGATTTACGATGCTAGAATAAGTGAAATTTAGCAATCTGCCTCGGACTATATATAGCGTATTTTGACCACACCTGTATTTATCAGTATCATCTTAAAAGCCAACACTGTCTAAACACATTTAAACATTACGTCTGGTTACGTATATTAAGCATAGGCTGAGAGTTTCGGTGTACAGGTAATTGGATTTGACTGGCCCTATGGTCAGTTTCCATTAGTTGCACTTGGCTAAGTGCATTTTACGCATTGCTGACCGAAACAGACCTGGTCAAAAATTTACTTATCTACCAACCTGAATCTCGGCTACGGCATCTGGATCGGCACGATGATGTAACAATTCAGACATTTTTAGTTCGCCAGCTGTTGCACTAAGGCACTTGGTAAAGAGCTAAAGGTCAACTTTTTGCACTAATGGGTTTTGCTTATCAATCAAATCTTTTTTTTCATCCATGTGGTCAGGTTTTTACATTTTTGCACTAAGGCACTTAGTACAGTAAAGTCAATCCTTTTACTTATATACTTTATAATTACATAAGTCTGTATTTTGTACATTTTCTTTAAGTTTTTATTGATAATACATGTAAATACAGTTTACTTAACTCGTTTAAATCTAAATTAAATTAAAATTAAATTGGTTATTTATATAGCACTTCTATCTATGCTTTTTTAGCATGCTCAGTGCGCTCTGTAAACACTTTTAAACATAAATGTTGCATATTTTAACTATTCTCTCGTCCAGATGGTCTTTAACTATTAAAAATCAGTTTGATATACGTAAATGGTTGTATCTTTTCATTTTTGTCGTGTAATTTTTTACTTACTAGGGTTGAACGTTTTAAAATTTAAGTAAATTAAGTCTTTCAAGTGGTATCCAATATGACGGGTCAGAAGGAGGCGGATCCAAGAGGACCGATTCGAGTGTTCCACACACCGGTCAACTGGAAAACAAGATAACGTCTAATCCAAGTAATATACAAGGGCAGTTACCGTGTAATAAATTTTTAAACAGTAAACATAAAGAGATTTCATTTTTTAAATTTTTATTTGCGCGCAATTACATCAAACAAGGAATAAAACAACAACATGACTGGTAGTTTTTTATTATTTTCTTTTTTATTTTACATCTAATTAAAGGTATATTTACATTACGAACAGGATCATATATAATATAATAAATACGATCATGGTTAATTTCTTATGTATATGAAACAAATAATTAATCGCCAATTATTAATATGTACGTGTAGTCTGTATTTGACTGTGTGTGCGTGTGTGTGCGTGTGTGTAGCACATAGGTCCTAGGGGGTTCCTAAAGTAAATTATACTAGTAATGGTATTGTTTTAACATTGTCTGAGTACATCTGTCAAGTAGTAGTCTATACCCAACATACTTGTTTCTGTGACAGGGAAGTTGTTTTTAAAACAACTAGGCGTAGCATCTTACATGTTAATAGAACGCCTCTTGGTACATTACAGTGATGTTAATTTTTTAAACAACTAAGACAGGTCAAACAAGCCCAACATTTTTTGTTGTTTCCACAACTAGAAACATTTTCAGTTTGACAAACATTTTAGATACCCTTCGTGTTTGACAGACAATAATGTTAACTTTTACAACACGAACGACTAGTTTCTTTTTATGCCTTGCGCAATCTTTGTATCGCTTACTGCATTCTTCTCTCGATCTCTCTCTCTCTCTCGACAAACTTGTTATGGCAACTTTTTCAAAATCTTTTACACACGCGACAAACTTGTTAGGGCAACTTTTTCTAAATCTTTTACACACGCGACAAACTTTGTAGGCAACTTTTTCAAAATCTTTTACACACGCGACAAACTTTTTAGGGCACCTTTTAAAAATCTGTCATACTATATAAAGCGTAGTAGGGCAAATTTTTCAAAAACTTTCACACTATGGAAAGTGTTGTAGGGCAACTTTTTAAAAAGCTTTCACACTATGGAAAGCGTTGTAAGGCAACTTTAAAAAAATCTTTCACACTATGGAAAGCTTTGTAGGGCAACTTTTTAAAACTTTTTAACACTCTCCATGTTATCCGAAACCTAACCATTTCTCTTTCAACAACATTCTCTTTTTTTACTTGTTCAATATCGCTCTCCTTTAATACATTCACCATTCTTTCAGACAATAAAACATTTTAGGACACCTCTCTATGGACTTCTTTCTAACAGTATTCATCTCTCTGTCTCCAACTATTTCTCTCTCTCCGTCTCTTTCTCTAACAAAACGTTAGGTCCCTCCAACCTAACCATTACGCGTGCTCTTTTTTCTGCATTGCTCATTATCTGTATCTCTTACTACATGCTTCTATCTTTCTCCCGCTCTTTAGAAAAACTTTATGGACAGCATAACCTAACACATAATTTGCTACACAGCTTTCATTATGTCTTTCGTTTTCTTTTTTTTTCCGCATGCCATCGTTTACATTCTTAGTCTCTGTGACTCTCTTTCCTTACTCTTGTCTCGAGAGCTTTCTCTCACGAAACGTTTAGTTACTCTAAGCAGCACTCTTTCAACAGCGCTCCCTCTTTCTGTCTTGTTCAATCTCTACCTTCTTACTTACTTCTTCTCTCTTTCTAAAATTGTCTTTCATTTTATGTTTTATAACGTGCAAATCGTTAAGCATGGTCACTCCTAATGCTAAAACGGTGTGTACTTTACACGTAAACAAGGTTTTACAAGTAAGAGATATATAGAAAAGGCCAAGGTCAACTAACACTAGTTTGAATTTGGGAAAAGTGGGGTAGAAGAAAAAATTTATTTGTTTGTACTAGTTTGGGGTTGATAGTCAATATTGTAAAGAGTTTTGTAAATCACTAGAATTAGTTTAAAGGAATTGTGATAAGTTTTAGGATGTGTATCAATTATTTTTAGCAATTACTACTATAAGTTGGATAGGGTAGTGAAAAAGTAATACTTTAAACTGAAGGTGTAGTGTTTTGTAAAGTTAGTGTTTTGGACAGGACTAACTATAGAAGTATTATAAGGGTTTGAGTCAAGCAAGATTGCCTAAGTGGGAAGGTATAATTGGGTGTTGTAGATATATGTTTTGGGTTGTGTTTTGGACAGGGATATCTATAAAGGTTTTTTTAAGATTAGTGTTTTGGACAGGGCTATCAATAAAAGTATTAGAAGGTTTGGGTCAAGCAATATTTCCTAAGTGGGAAAATTCACTTGGGGGTTGTAGATATGTGTTTTGTAAAGTCTGTGGTAGGACGGGGATATCGATAAAGATAGACTATCAGAAATCTTCCATGACATCAGTCAAGCAAGATTTCCTAAGTGGGGAAATTCACTTGGGGGTTATAGATATGTGTTTTGTAAAGTCTGTGGACGGACGGGGATATCGATAAAGATAGACTATCAGAAATCTTCCAGGACATCAGTCAAGCAAGATTTCCTAAGTGGGGAAATTCACTTGGGGGTTGTAGATATGTGTTTTGTAAAGTCTGTGGTAGGCCGGCGATATCGATAAAGATAGACTATCAGAAATCTTCCATGACATCAGTCAAGCAAGATTTCCTAAGAGGGGAAATTCACTTGGGGGTTGTAGATATGTGTTTTGTAAAGTCTGTGGTAGGCCGGCGATATCGATAAAGATAGACTATCAGAAATCTTCCATGACATCAGTCAAGCAAGATTTCCTAAGTGGGGAAATTTACTTGGGGGTTGTAGATATGTGTTTTGTAAAGTTGGTGTTAGGACAGGGCTATCTATAAAAATATTCTAAGGATTTAAGTCGAGCAAGATTGTCTTAAGTTGGAAGATATATTTGGGTGGTGATGGAATGACAAGAGTTGTATAGTTGGTGAGTGGTATGCGTTACAAAGGTTCTGCCCACTACTATTAGTAAATGTAGGTTTGATAATTAAAATGTTTGCGTAACTAGTTTGGTAATATTTGGTAAGTTTTAGAAAGTGATAGTTAGGTAGAGTGAGGAGGGGCTTTTCCCAAATTCACACTAGTGTTAGTTGACCTTGGCCTTTGCTATATATCTCTTACTTGTAAAACCTTGTTTACGTGTAAAGTACACACCGTTTTAGCATTAGGAGTGACCATGCTTAACGATTTGCACGTTATAAAACATAAAATGAAAGACAATTTTAGAAAGAGAGAAGAAGTAAGTAAGAAGGTAGAGATTGAACAAGACAGAAAGAGGGAGCGCTGTTGAAAGAGTGCTGCTTAGAGTAACTAAACGTTTCGTGAGAGAAAGCTCTCGAGACAAGAGTAAGGAAAGAGAGTCACAGAGACTAAGAATGTAAACGATGGCATGCGGAAAAAAAAAGAAAACGAAAGACATAATGAAAGCTGTGTAGCAAATTATGTGTTAGGTTATGCTGTCCATAAAGTTTTTCTAAAGAGCGGGAGAAAGATAGAAGCATGTAGTAAGAGATACAGATAATGAGCAATGCAGAAAAAAGAGCACGCGTAATGGTTAGGTTGGAGGGACCTAACGTTTTGTTAGAGAAAGAGACGGAGAGAGAGAAATAGTTGGAGACAGAGAGATGAATACTGTCAGAAAGAAGTCCATAGAGAGGTGTCCTAAAATGTTTTATTGTCTGAAAGAATGGTGAATGTATTAAAGGAGAGCGATATTGAACAAGTAAAAAAAGAGAATGTTGTTGAAAGAGAAATGGTTAGGTTTCGGATAACATGGAGAGTTTTAAAAAGTTGTCCTACAAAGCTTTCCATAGTGTTAAAGATTTTTAAAAAGTTGCCCTACAAAGCTTTCCATAGTGTGAAAGATTTTTTTAAAGTTGCCTTACAACGCTTTCCATAGTGTGAAAGCTTTTTAAAAAGTTGCCCTACAACACTTTCCATAGTGTGAAAGTTTTTGAAAAATTTGCCCTACTACGCTTTATATAGTATGACAGATTTTTAAAAGGTGCCCTAAAAAGTTTGTCGCGTGTGTAAAAGATTTTGAAAAAGTTGCCTACAAAGTTTGTCGCGTGTGTAAAAGATTTAGAAAAAGTTGCCCTAACAAGTTTGTCGCGTGTGTAAAAGATTTTGAAAAAGTTGCCATAACAAGTTTGTCGAGAGAGAGAGAGAGATCGAGAGAAGAAAGCAGTAAGCGATACAAAGATTGCGCAAGGCATAAAAAGAAACTAGTCGTTCGTGTTGTAAAAGTTAACATTATTGTCTGTCAAACACGAAGGGTATCTAAAAATGTTTGTCAAACTGAAAATGTTTCTAGTTGTGGAAACAACAAAAAATGTTGGGCTTGTTTGACCTGTCTTAGTTGTTTAAAAAATTAACATCACTGTAATGTACCAAGAGGCGTTCTATTAACATGTAAGATGCTACGCCTAGTTGTTTTAAAAACAACTTCCCTGTCACAGAAACAAGTATGTTGGGTATAGACTACTACTTGACAGATGTACTCAGACAATGTTAAAACAATACCATTACTAGTATAATTTACTTTAGGAACCCCCTAGGACCTATGTGCTACACACAGGCACACACACGCACACACAGTCAAATACAGACTACACGTACATATTAATAATTGGCGATTAATTATTTGTTTCATGTACATAAGAAATTAACCATGATCGTATTTATTATATTATATATGATCCTGTTCGTAATGTAAATATACCTTTAATTAGATGTAAAATAAAAAAGAAAATAATAAAAAACTACCAGTCATGTTGTTGTTTTATTCCTTGTTTGATGTAATTGCGCGCAAATAAAAATTTAAAAAATGAAATCTCTTTATGTTTACTGTTTAAAAATTTATTACACGGTAACTGCCCTTGTATATTACTTGGATTAGACGTTATCTTGTTTTCCAGTTGACCGGTGTGTGGAACACTCGAATCGGTCCTCTTGGATCCGCCTCCTTCTGACCCGTCATATTGGATACCACTTGAAAGACTTAATTTACTTAAATTTTAAAACGTTCAACCCTAGTAAGTAAAAAATTACACGACAAAAATGAAAAGATACAACCATTTACGTATATCAAACTGATTTTTAATAGTTAAAGACCATCTGGACGAGAGAATAGTTAAAATATGCAACATTTATGTTTAAAAGTGTTTACAGAGCGCACTGAGCATGCTAAAAAAGCATAGATAGAAGTGCTATATAAATAACCAATTTAATTTTAATTTAATTTAGATTTAAACGAGTTAAGTAAACTGTATTTACATGTATTATCAATAAAAACTTAAAGAAAATGTACAAAATACAGACTTATGTAATTATAAAGTATATAAGTAAAAGGATTGACTTTACTGTACTAAGTGCCTTAGTGCAAAAATGTAAAAACCTGACCACATGGATGAAAAAAAAGATTTGATTGATAAGCAAAACCCATTAGTGCAAAAAGTTGACCTTTAGCTCTTTACCAAGTGCCTTAGTGCAACAGCTGGCGAACTAAAAATGTCTGAATTGTTACATCATCGTGCCGATCCAGATGCCGTAGCCGAGATTCAGGTTGGTAGATAAGTAAATTTTTGACCAGGTCTGTTTCGGTCAGCAATGCGTAAAATGCACTTAGCCAAGTGCAACTAATGGAAACTGACCATAGGGCCAGTCAAATCCAATTACCTGTACACCGAAACTCTCAGCCTATGCTTAATATACGTAACCAGACGTAATGTTTAAATGTGTTTAGACAGTGTTGGCTTTTAAGATGATACTGATAAATACAGGTGTGGTCAAAATACGCTATATATAGTCCGAGGCAGATTGCTAAATTTCACTTATTCTAGCATCGTAAATCTACCCTTGTTCCAGTTTTTGTGTCTAGGTCGCTGTTATATACAGAAAAAAGGTAAGTTATTTTTTGCCTTTATATCACAATATGTTAATTTAGCTTGTATCGTTATATAGATAGGTGGTGGCTTTATTTATTTTAACCTGCTTACAATATATACATAGTACTATTATTAACATTTTTATAAGACAAGCCTTTATTTATTTCAGATCTTGTCACCGCTTCCTGTTTACTGATGGAAATAAACTATACTGTAGATATGAATTGATATAAATAAACTTTTTGTTTGATGTACATACTATGATAGTATTATTAAAAATAAACTTATTTAATTGTTGTACGTACTATGTCGATATATTAATATGAATAAAATCACATAATAACTTAAACATATTTTTTTTTCTATCTGTTGTACTGTTGTACTGTTGTACTGTTCTAGTGTTGTACTGTTATACTTTATGTCGTACTTTTGTTTATTGTCAATAAATAAGGAAAAGGCTTAATCAAACTGAAATAGTAATATTAAACATTCTTAAATTAAAAAAATCACGTGTTAAAATCATGTGTAAGAACAAAATAGAAATCATCTTATTTAAAAAAACCTTTACAATATAATTATGGCTATAAAAATACACATTAGTTAATTAATTAAGTATAAAATAGAGATAATTACTATATACAAGTAAGTAAAAATGTAAAAGGTATATAAAAGGTGGCCTATTTAGTGCTAATTTTGGGCCTGAGTAATTAAAAAACACATCTTTACACGATAATTATGGTTCTTAAAATTATAATTAGTTAGTTAATTAATTATACAATAAAGACAATTACTATATTCAAGTAAGTAAAAAGTTAAAACAGTATACAAAAATGTGGTCTATTTAGTGTTAATTACGGCCCTTGGTAATTAATAAACGCCCCTTTACAAGATAATTATGGCTATAAAAAAAAATTCAATTATTTAATTAAGTATAAAATACAGAAAATTACTCTATCCCAATAAGTAAAAAGGTAAAAAGTATATAGAATGTGGTCTATTTAGGGATAATTGTAGCCCTTTGTAATTAAAAACAGACCCGTTTACAAGCTAATTATGGTTATTAAAATTAAAATTAGTTAATTAAGTATTAATTAAAAACAATTACTATATTCAAGTAAGTAAAATGTAAAAAAAAGTACAAAAAAATGTGGCCTATTTAGTGATATTTAGGACCCTTGGTAATTAATAAACGCCCCTTTACAAGATAATTATGGCTATACAAATTAAAATTATTTAATTAATTAAGTATAAACTTAAGAAAAAATGACTGTATCCCAGTAATTAAATGTGCCTCTTATTAGAGAATGCTTGAAATGTGATAATTACGGTCCTTGGTCATTAAAATCGCTCCTTTACTAGATAATTATGACTATACAAATTATAATTAGTTAATTGGTTAAGAATAAAATTAAGATAATTACTGTATCGAAGTAAGTAAATGTGCATTCCTTACATGATAATTATTGATTGAAATGTAATAATTACGGCCCTTAGTAATTAAAATCGACCCTTTACGAGATAATTATGGCTATACAAATTATAATTAGTTAATTAGTTAAGAATAAAATTAAGATAATTACTGTATCGAAGTAAGTAAATGTGCATTCCTTACATGATAATTATTGACTGAAATGTGATAATTACGGCCCTTAGTAATTAAAATCGTCCCTTTACGAGATAATTATGGCTATAAAAATTATAATTAGTTCATTAGTTAAGAATAAATTAAGAAAATTACTGTATCCATGTAATTAATAAGGTAAAAACGTATTAAAATGTTGTCTATTTAGTGATAATTACGGCCCCTAGTCATTAAAAGCGTCCCTTTACGAGATTATTATGTCTATACTAATTATAATTAGTTCATTAGTTAAGAATAAATTAAGAAAATTACTGTATCCATGTAATTAATAAGGTAAAAACGTATTAAAATGTTGTCTATTTAGTGATAATTACGGCCCCTAGTCATTAAAAAACACCTGTTTACAAGTTAATTATAACTATAAAAATTATAATACGTTAATTAAGTATAAAATAGAGACAATTAATGTATTCCAGTAAGTATAAAGTAAAAAAGTATAAAAAAAACGTGGGATATTTAGTGCTAATTACGACCCTTAGTATTTAAAAACGTTCCTTTACACGCTAATAATGGCCATAAAAATTTCAATTATTTAATCAGTTAAGTATAAAATTAAGAAAATTACTGCCTCCAAGTAAGTACACATCTATTATCGATTCAAAGGTGCTAATTAGGGCAATAAACACATTAAACTTATTGAAAAAAGCCTTTTACTATTGAACATTAGACAGAACACTATACAAGAGATCAATTAATTAATTAATATTATTAATTATTTATAAAATTTTAGAACCATTGAACCTTTTAAAGACCATAATAAAACAATGGGATAAAAATAATCACATGATCAAAATCACACTGTATATATGTATTGCTATTGTATTGCTATTTTATATATGTATTGGATTATGTATTGCTATTGTATATATAATATGTATTGCTATTGTGTATATGTATTGGATTATGTATTGTATATATGTATATTACAAATAAACTTGTTTATTACCATGATATTATTATTAATAAATGAACTTGTTTGATTGCTATTGTATGTATATATTATTATAAATAAACTTTTTGTTTGCTGTAAATACAATAATGTAACATATGTAGTGTTGTAAATAAAATCAGCACTGTCTACAATAGCGCTATGCCTATATAATACTGTGAATAAAATCAATATATAACCCTAAACCTATTTTTTGTTTTTATCTATATGTTGTACTGTTGTACTTGTTGTCGATATCTTTAATATCTTTAATTAGTGTAATACTTAAACCACGTGCTAAATCACGTGTAATACTATAATGAAAGCACGTGAACAAATCACGTGTAATAATTAAACCACGTGTGATAAAATCACATGTAATACTATAAATAACACTATAAAAAAAACCACGTGTTAACAACATGAGGAACCGCCATCTTGGTTCCGCCATCTTTAATTAAAGCACGTGCTCAAAGCACGTGTAATACCACAAAATAACCGCACGGTCACGGGGTCACTAGGTCAAAAGGGCACTGCCGGGTCACGGCCGAACGTGTAACAACACGACGAGACGCCATCTTGGATGACGTCACTTCCAGTAGGGGTCAGTAGGTCACTAAGTCACGGTCGGTCGTGTAACAACACGACAAGACGCCATCTTGGATGACGTCACTTCCGGTTGGGGTCACTTCCGAAGACGGGGTCAAAGGGCACTTCCGGATCAAAGGTCAAAGGTCAACTGAGGCGCATAGGCGCGCGCCTCAAATGCGACTCGAAAACTACACACTATACTACTGATGTGACGTCCTCGGTATTTAAATGTACGCAAATGATGATGTTGATTTGACGTCCTTGGTATTTAAGGGGTTTAATATATAATAATTTACATTACGTGGGGTACGTACATTTGAGATGGATTCTACAAGCTTACAAGATAAAGCGTTGAAATAATAAACGATAATTTTTATATGATAATATTGACACTATTAGACCATAATAATTCTTAAAATATATTTAATTTACTGTACAAAATATTATGTTTTGAATTTTAAGAAAAATAGCGCGTGTAAAAGTTAAAGAACATAATATATTGGTCTATAGAGCTAGACAAGGAGCTTTGGCACGCTTTTATGGCAACTAGGTAGGCCTACACGGATTTAACACAATGAGAGCCTCCTTTACTCCATCACCGCCTTCCTAGACTTGGTTTTATGGGCAGGTATTGGTTAGATGATAACCTCTTACCTTACGTCAGCAATTTACTGGAAACATTCTTATCGACTCATGTTGCTAAAATTTTACGTCATTTAGAAAGGTTTTATAGAACACAAGAAACACAGTTTTCGATGACGACATCTGAAAATTGTGTTGAGCGTGCAGCGGTAAATCTGACCTTCACGTACAGCGAGGGGCTGAAAAAAAATCTGGATAGTTTATTGAGGGCTGGCGTACGCCATGGTGTTACGCGGGATTATTCTCCGGTACGTGGTCGGTACCCGGTAATACCCGATTTATTCCGGATAACACAAAACCAAAATATACTACACCGCTGATGAACCAGAAGTCGGGGCTCATGCGTGGCATTTATTATACGCGGGAAATATGAGGAACAACTTCCGGTGTCAAAGGGTTAATGCTTTGGTAGGACGCTGACGGAATGAGGCAACAGTAATTCTTTTTGTTGTTGAAAAACCCAGAATTTTACAATTATATCTATATATATTAAGTCAAATTCGGACCTATTGAGAACTAAATAAGTGTGTGTGGGGGGGGGGGGGGGGGAGGGGGCGGGGGCGCATGAAAGGAGGTGGAAAATTCTAAATGTCCAAACTAAGACCCAAGGATGAATCTGACCCCACTAAGGCCACCCAGTGGTCGTCATAAGATTCCTGCAGTGAGTATTGGATTTATTGGAACTCGTTCAGATAATTTTGAAACATAGATCATGCCCCCCCTCCCCCTCAACAGTGACCTTGAACTGACCCTTCCTCCTCTACCACCATACTCACACATTTTTGAGGACTACCCTACTACCCATTACCCCCCCCCCCCGCCCCTTCCTATCACGTTTAGAAGTTTAAAAAAATAAGATGTGGTGAGACCAGTAATTGGCGGGCTAACCATAGCGGAGGCGGAAATGATTTACAGCGTATATTTTCTGGGACTATGGCGTGCAAGGGGATTATAGGGCCAGCAAACAACTCTTATAAATCCGTTGGAAAAAGAAATCCATGTTTGACAACTGGTGGTTTTGATAATTATTTTATCTATACATTTTTTTTTAAACTTTTTTTTTTACAGTGACTATGGGGGGCACGTTGGCCGAGCGGGTAGCGCTTTCGGCTGGCGTACCGAAGGTCCTAGGTTCGAATCCCGGTGAAGACTAGCTAGGATTTGTACCCTAGTCTGTACGATGTCCCTGAGTCAACCAGCTCTGATGGGTACCTGACTTTCTTTAGTCGGGTTAAAGTAAAGGCGGCTGGGCATTGTGCTGGCCACATAGTCCCTTAGTATGTCGTGGCCACAAAAAATGGTGAACGCTGCTGTATGGATCAATTGGGTCGGACAGGATACTTCACTTTTTTTACTTCGTATATTAGTTTCGTATATTAGTTTCGTATATTAGTTTCGCTCATTAAGAACACAACTTGGCAGAAAACTGTTCCTAATGCATTAAAAAGCCTTAAATTATAAATTGATCCCCAATGTTATGAGAGGAGTGGAGATACAGCAAAATTAAAACATATACACTAGACAACTACTGAAATATTGAAGTGTAGAGAAACATGTTTTTTTTTCCAGCGAGATTCAGAAGATCATACGTTTCTTTAAATGTAGAAAGCGGACTCGTTTTAAATCATATTCTACAAAAACATCAATCTTCTAAATCAAAGGTTGCTAGTATTACATTATACATTAAAGACGCTCCTTATATAAAAAGATTACTGCGTCCTACACTCATTCGTGTTCCGAGTCTGGTCTTGCATTTTTGGTTAGTTTCTAAAATGATGTTGAATTAATGGTTTTCTTGGTTTGTTTAATTCCGAACTATACAGCTTTATATAAGACTGTTTTAAGTTTGCAATAGTCATCTTTTTACTGATGACTATACCTATCGAAAACGACTGAAACGTGAAAAGATCATTGCTTGAAAATTTCTCACAGACTTTCTGACAACTCTTGAGTCCAGAGAGATGAAACCAAAAGTAATGTGAAGACTTGTAATACATCAAGACACAACTGAATCTATCAATTCAAAGTTACTCAAGCAAAAAGTGTTGTTTTTTTGTTGGTACTTTTTAAATTAGATTTTTAAAAAAAATCTTTATAAGTAAGATTTGTTACATATTATTTCAAACTTCTTTAGTTTAAAAAGTGGAATTCACTATCCATAGATCTGTGGGTAGTATTGATGAGTGTTTTTTTAAACAGTTTTTACTGTGTTGTCTTTCTTTAATTTAATGATAGTTTGCTATGTAAGATCAAGATGTATTATTGCAACGACGCAAAGCGTTCACCCCAGCCTTCACCAATATCGCAATCTAAATGGGGAATTCACAATACGTTTTACAACCGAATATGAATCCTCCAAGTTATTTCTCTATTGAATAAGCTTTTTACAATACGTCGGTTTCGTCTTCAGTTGTATGGTTCACATGATGGTAACATACAGCAGCGGTACTAATTCGCCTTGCTTCTATAATAGACTTATAGAGTCCACAGGAAGAGCATATGTTATACCTTACGTCCTAAAAGCACTGCACTATACTTCATACTCCAGTTAACAAGGAAGAAAAAAAAGACTATAATAAGATGAACCGCTTGCTCTATTTTTAGAGCTTATATGTTCTTTTTTTCCCTGCGCAGCCAATAAGGCTGTCTTAATTGACTTTTACGTACCTTACGCCTAAAAGGTTTCCGCTGTATACAACTTTCGATTTTAATCTCAATTTTCCATTTGAAAAAGTCATAGCGAATTACTAAACCGGAAGTCTAGAGAATGAAGTGCGATCGGAAATTACGAAACTAAGTGTTTCAAGTTATCAAATAGCAAAAATATTAACCCTTACAGTCCCGGGCGCGTATATAGCGGAACTGAAGGCAGCATAGATAGAAGTAGGTCGGTACGGGAAGGGTTAAAGCAAGCGGTCCATCTTATTTTTTTTCATCAATTAGCCAGTCTGCTTAGCTGTTTGCTCTCTTGCATCTTATAATGGTCTTTTGTTAAAACAAGCATAGACTACGCTTGAATCGTAAATTACTTTATAAGCTCTCTAAAGATATTTAGCGCCATTTAAACATAAATTCAAAATGTTTGGATGATTCGTTAGCTTAAGTTATGATAAATGCCCTTTTACTTTAAACGGCATTATAGTTTTTTTTTTAAAATACAACCAGCGAATCTATAAGTTGTCTAAACAAACGAAAGCGTTCAATTTATTTTCAAAGGAAGGAAATTCGAAGAAAAAAAGAAATAAAAGTAAACGAGAAAGCAATATCGACTATTTTTTTTCCTGCTTTTCTTTCTTTGTGTGGTGTTAAAATAATTGAGAAATTATACGTCTGGGTGCTGTAGACTTGTGTTGGGCGGTTAGCAATTAAATGAATTTACATGACCCATAATTGATGCTATTTTTAGACATTACCTAGGCGGCGCTGTCTGTAGGCGGCGCTGTCTGTAGAAGACAATAAAGAAATTCGGTGTCAATTTTTTTACCTTTCAGCAACACTTCACATGCTAAAAAAATGAAATAAAAATTAATACTTATCGCTTCGTAAATATATCTAATACTTGTCATCAAGTCAAATAGAATCCTAACTATCTTATTGTGACCGTTATTTTGTAATTACCATATATACAACTCTCAGGGAGATCACATTATATAATAATAAACAATGAACAAACTGCCGGCTTTTAGTAGAAATGAGAACTCAATATTTAATGCAATTTATGTACAAGATGAATTCAAATATATCACAGTTTATATAGCCTAGTCTAAAACACATCCAGCCACTACCAAATTCTTAGGTCGTCTCTCTTTATCTTCAAATGTACGCTACGTTCAATCTAACTCCTACGTCATTGTTTTTATCGTAGAACGTCACTCGTTTATTCTATACATTAACACCGGGTTAGAGATTATACAAATTATGTCCCCCTAAAACAACTATATATATTTTAAATCATCACATTCCCCCATCGACCCTTTAAATTTGTCATACAAATTTCTATATAAAAAAACATTCTTATCTCCGTCAAATACTTTGATAAAATATATATCTCTTCAATAACTAGAACTATATGAAAAATGACAATTATCCCAATTTATATAACATGTTATGCAACACAAATAACATATAACAAAACCAACGTATTCATCAATATATGTTAACCAATAACTTTCACTAATAGGTCCATAATACATATAGGTCCATAAGGTTCCACAGTATATCCTGTCCTGTATTGATGAAATACACAAACCAACTTTATAAATATCAAATCCGAACACAACAGTTCATACTGGTCCATGTAATATCATTGCAACCTTCCTCTTCTGAACGTCCAACAATACATTCATTGAATATTTCATAGGTCCTTTGTAGATTATCCATCCTGTAGAGTTTCAACACCTTGATAAAATAGTTCCAATAATGTCACAACAATAATTACAATGCATTGTTCACAGATACATCTCAAGAATTTACCATTTAATACTTAACCACGAGCTATCTGTCTGTAATCAATATAGTGTTGAATTGTTCATAAACCCAAAAAAATTTATAATGTTATCAATAATCTGTTGATCTGTTGATTCCTCCATATGTTGATGTCATGACCTTCATTCCGCGTTGACAATGTAAATGTACCTTAATAATGCGACGACATGACCTTGATTCTATGTTGATTATGTCAATATACCTTGATATAGCGATGATATGACCTCGATTCCATGTTGATAATGTCAATATACCTTGATATAGCGATGACAAGACCTCGATTCCATGTTGATAATGTCAATATACCTTGATATAGCGATGACAAGACCTCGATTCCATGTTGATAATGTAAATATACCTTGATATAGCGATGACAAGACCTCGATTCCATGTCAGCACCATAAATGTACTCTTCACATGATGTCTTCATGTTTGCGTTTGATATGGTGTCCATAAAAACCGTTCACGATAATGTGAGGACGTGATAGAACATCTCTCACTTACAAATGGTACGTTGTGTTTGAATCACCGTGCTTCAGATGTAGAACCATTTCTCGTCCAGAACCTTTGGAAAAAATCAATATTTCATTAACACCGTATCTATACTTTATATTTACATAAAAAAATAATTTTAACCGCGTTCCAACTGGTGATTACGTATCAAACAACACACCTTAAACACCACATCTAGACAACAAATCAGCCAATATATTATCCACCCCAGGTATATTTTCCACAGTAAAACTGTATGCCTGTAGGATAAGTGACCATCTTGCTATTCTACTGTTGTTTAACTTGTTCTGATTTATAAAGGACAAAGGCTTATGGTCAGTCATAAGAATAAACCTTGTACCCATCAAGTACCTTGCCAATTTAGTAATACACCAAACCACACCAAGAGCTTCCCGTTCTACTGTTGCATACCTAACCTCAGCCTCACTTAATTTCCTGCTAATATACTGAATCGGGTGTAAAACATTGTCATGATATTGTCCCAAAATTCCTCCCAAACCAACCAAACTTGCATCAGTCAAAACCACAAATCTTTTTTTAATGTCTGGTAGTCTTAATATAGGTTGTCCAGAAAAAGCAACCTTTATCCTATTTAATGCCATTTCACACTCCTGAGACCAAATTATTTTAATTGGGCTTTTCTTTTTAATAAGTTCAGTCAACGGAGCTACCATCTCTGAAAAATTAGGAATAAATTTCCTATAAAAATTACATACACCTAGAAGACTCCTCACTTCTTTTTTATTTCTTGGAATGTCAATTTTTAGAATTTTAGTAATATTCTCCTCCAATGGCTTAATGGTGTTATTGGATATCTTGTGTCCCAAAAAAGTAATTTCTTTCATGCCTATTTCTAATTTGTTAGGTTTAATTGTCAAATTATGTTTTTCTATAATTTCAAAGATATCATTAAGACTTTTTAAATGATTTTCCCAAGTATCATTAAAAATACATATGTCATCCAAATAATATATAGTATCCTTTCTATGTCCTAAAATCATACCCATCATCCTATTAAAAGTTGCAGGAGCATTCACCAATCCAAAACTCATCACCTTCCATTGATATAACCCCAATGGAGTAACAAAACTTGTAAATGGTTTAGCTCTATCAGTTAAACCTACTTGATAGTACCCTTTAGCCATATCCAATTTAGAAAAAATAGTTGCATTAGATAGCCGAGCCATAATATCTTCAGCATTGTTCATAGGATATGGGTCAAAGAGAGTAACATTATTCAGCTTCCTATAGTCCACACACAGCCTTATAGTTTTATCTTTTTTCTTAACTAATACTATTGGAGAGGCATATGCTGAATTGGATGGCTCTATCAACCCCATACTCACAAGCTCATCTATCTCTTTTTGCAAGTTATCCCTCAAATGAATAGGGATTGTGTATGGTTTTAGTCTCACCGGCTTATCATCTGTTACAATAATGTCATGTTGTATGACATTGGTCTTACCAGGCAAATCAGAAAATATACCCTTATGCCTGTGTATTATTTTTGCCATCTCATATGCCTGTTCATGTGTCAATTTCTCTAAATTCACATCTTTATATGTTTGCTGACCCTGTGTATTCACTGTTGCTATTTCTTCAATATCCTCTTTAATTTCTTCTGATATTATACTACAGCATATATTGCTTTCTACTGACTGATCATTATACTTTTTTAAATTATTAATATGAAAAACTTTAAGTTGATCCTTAATTCTTATCTCATAATCCACATCTGTGACCTTTCTAACCACATCATATGGCCCTAGCCATTCAGTAAATAGTTTGTTATTTTGATTTTTTAATTTTAGCAAAGCTTTATCTCCTGGTTCCAAGGTTCTTAGTTTCCTATCCTGATTTACTCTATTTATTTTCTTTTCCTTATTATTGTCTGAATTCTTTCTAGCCTCTTCCAAAGCAATTTCTAATTGTTGTTTCTTATTTGTAACTAACTCATAATTAGTCATTTCCTTGTTTTCACTAGAACCTACCAATGGTTCTTTAAGAATACTAAGTGGATTTCTTGGATTATTTCCATATATCAATTGAAATGGTGAAAAACCTGTACTATCATGAGTAGTTTCTCTATATGCAAATAAAATTGATGGAATTGCCAAATCCAAATTCTTTGGATCCTCATTACTAACTTTTGACAACATTTCCTTGAGAGTTTTGTTAAATCTCTCACACATTCCATTACATTGAGGATGATAGGGTGTTGTAAATTTCTGCTTTATTCCAAATGTTTCCATGAATTCTTTAGTCAATTTTGATGTAAATTGAGTTCCTCTATCAGATATTATCTCTTCAGGAAATCCAATTCTAGTAAATATTAAATATAATGCTTGCACTATATCTGTAGATTCAATTTTCTTTAATGGTACTGCCTCTGCATACCTTGAACATATATCAATCAATGTAAGAATATATCTATGTCCTCTGTTAGACATAATGGGCATCAAACCAATGATATCTATGGCTACCTTCTGAAATGGTCTAGCTGCAGTCACCCCTTTTTGTATTGGTGCCTTGGTAAAATTACTTCCAGATCCTTTCATCTGACACACTTTGCATTGTTTAACAAATCTTTTCACATCTTTGTACATTTTAGGCCAAAAGTAATGTTGTATTATTCTGTTTTTGGTTTTGCCAACTCCCATATGACCAGCCAATGGTATAGAATGAGCATTAGTCATTATTTCTGTTCTATATTTATATGGTACAACTATTTGCTCCACTTGTCTGCCATTTATGAGTATCTCTCTGACTAATAGTTGTGTATCATTTTTCACTTTGCATACACTATTTTTATTAATATTTCCTTTCTCTGTAGATTTGAATAGTCTATTCAATGTAGTATCCTCTCTTTGTTCCTTTTTGAATTTTTCCAAATTAAAGTTTTCATTCAGTAATGATTCACTATCAACTGCTGTGTCTTTTTCATTATTCACCATTGTCTGACTTTCTTCAGTATTGCTTGCTTTACATTCATTAATCACATTACATTGTGCTTGCTTATTATTAAATTCCCATGCTTCTATTTCCTCTCTAGTACATTCTTTAACTGATTCAACATTTCCAATAATTAAATCAATTGGTGCATCATTTATAACATGAGCCAATACTCTACCTGTAATATATGGTGTCCTAATATCAATGTAGGCCAACCTCAATTTAATCACTCTTCCATCAAATGATGTACAATCTGCTACCTCACCAGTATATTGATTTGACTGAACATATTTGCTGTTTATTGCAATGACAGAGGCTCCTGTGTCACGAACTGCAAAAACTGGTATTAATCCCACATATCCTGGAAAAAACTTTATTCCTTTGCTTCTTGATAACACAGCTCCACAATGATTCCTGTTCTGATTAAATCTGGAGTTGTGATCTCTCTGTTGTGTATATCCCTGAGATCTATTATTATTATTATTGTTTCCAGCAGAATTTGACCTTCTGAAGCAATTTCTTGCTATATGTCCTTTCTTTTTACATATAAAACATATCAATGTGTTATCTCTCTTATCTTTACAATCCTTAGTAACATGGTTATTTCTTCCACAATTACCACACTTCATCTTGCTCCTTGATAATTGTCTTCCTCTTTGAAAATTATCATTGCCTTTAGCAAAGCATATTATATCCTGGTAATCCTCTCCTTTAGAAGTAGGTGCCATGGGATGAGCTAATTTATAGTTCCTAATCAGGTCAACTATTTCTTCTATAGTCTTGGGAGATCTCTCCTGAATGAATGCTTTGAGAGTCTTATCGAGTGAATATATTGCCTTATCTCTAATAATAAAATTCTTCAGATCCTCAAATGATTTTTCTATTTTAGCACATTTTAACCATTTGTCCATAGCACTTGTCAATGAGTCAAAATAACTTTTTGGATCTTCTTCCTTTGATAAAGTCATTTCAAAAAATTTCTTTCTATAAGCCTCCTCTGTACTTCCAAAATGTCTTAACAATTGTTCCTTGACAGATGCATAATCTGATTGTTCCATACAAATTTTTGATGGAATATCTCCTGTAAAGGATTTTCCCAGTAGTCCAGACCAATAACATGAAGAAAAATTTTGTCTCTCCATTTCCATTTCAAATTTTTTTAGAAATGTATCAATAGAACCATCCTTTTCATTAAACAATTGGAAAGTAAATCTACACATGTTATTTCTAATAGCCATTTCCTGGTCAACAACAGGTCTAGTGACTCCAATGTTTACATTTGAAGTATTATTCTTAGCTTCTAATTCTAACTTTTTTAGCTGAAAAATTCTATCTTTCTCCTTTTCCTCTATCTCTAATCTCTTTAGTTCCATCTCATCAGCTCTCACCTTATCTTCTCTTTCTTTAGCCTTATCCCTAGCCCTTTCTACTCTTTCTAACTGCTCTCTATATTTTCTCTCCGCCCACTCATCCAATTCCTTACCAGCATATCCCAACTCCTTTCCACAACTTATATAATTTGCTAATATGTCCACTGAGGACCCCTCCATTTTCAATTAATAAATATATACCTACAACAAACTAATATATTTTAAAATGGAAGCAATATTACAATATGCATAAAATAAATATCAATATAATAATCAATACATATAAAAATAAGAACACCACAGATAGTAGATGAGACCAGAGATTCACAAAAAATTTACTATGACAAATATATAAACAATATTATAACACTGTGCATACAAGACTATACAATCTAACATATATTATGTAATATACACTTATGAAAAGTCTTTTTCAACTAACCTGACTTACAGGGACTTTTCAATAAGTGTATACACAAAATTCCTAAAAGAAACTAATACATGCCAGTGATTTCACAAGAAAAATCTAGGCATATACTATACTACAACATAACGTATACACCAGTTTACTTATCTTAAAAAACGCGTTCCTTTTCCTTCCGTCTCCGAATCCCAGGTTCCAAACTCGAAATGATCCTCCACCACACAGGTTATTTCAGCACGAAGTATGTTCATTAATTCCTTAAGGATTACAATCCTTTCACTTTGTTGAAGTTTCTTTTTACTTCCAATTTCACTTGACTTCTGCTACTGTACTGCACTGACTTCTAGTTCTGTGACTATTCTGAAGTATTCTTCTTTTCTCGAACCATTTACTAGTTCTACGGAGATTCTTTTTTAATCTCTTCACTTGACAAACTTAGCTTGTCCTATTAACCACAGCTTCCCTATTGTTTCAATAATTGTTACCACTTTCGATACTTTTAAAATGTATCCGAGACGCCTTTCAACTTCCAATTTTCTAGTAGCCTTTTTAACCGACCTACTTGGCAACATACATAAACTTCCGTTTCTATCTTCATGTACACCGTTATGTACTGGTAGCGCTTATTTCCAAGACGTGCTATGCTATACTGTTAAACCGTCAAATTTTCTTTCTCGTCGATATTTTTTTCTCAATGAATTTTAGTCTTCTTTTAGTCGTAAGAAACGTTCATTTGCGGTATTCTTTAAGCTGTGCTTCACAATATATTGTAGGCTTTCTTTCAAATTGATTTTCAATAATATTCACCTTGATTCTCCTTCAACATTCTCCGTTGATTTTCAATATTCCACGTTGGTCTTCCGAATTCACCTTGAGCTTCCAAATTTTAGTTGGGCGCCAAATAATGTGACCGTTATTTTGTAATTACCATATATACAACTCTCAGGGAGATCACATTATATAATAATAAACAATGAACAAACTGCCGGCTTTTAGTAGAAATGAGAACTCAATATTTAATGCAATTTATGTACAAGATGAATTCAAATATATCACAGTTTATATAGCCTAGTCTAAAACACATCCAGCCACTACCAAATTCTTAGGTCGTCTCTCTTTATCTTCAAATGTACGCTACGTTCAATCTAACTCCTACGTCATTGTTTTTATCGTAGAACGTCACTCGTTTATTCTATACATTAACACCGGGTTAGAGATTATACAAATTATGTCCCCCTAAAACAACTATATATATTTTAAATCATCACACTTATCTTTTACATTACAAACGTTCCTTCTATAAAGAAGATTATTGCGTCCTGCGTACATATGTGGTTTGAGTCTAGTCCTGCATTTGTATTAGTGTTTAAAATGATGTTAAGTTGCTGGTTTTCCTGGTTTGTTCAGGCAACCCATTCCATGCCCCGATGCCACTAGGGAAGAAAGAGTACTGATATGAATTTTTTCTCGCATAAGGAAAGTGTTTTTGTCAATATGAGCATTATAACAGATTGTTATTGTGTTGTATTTCTAAATTTTTAGGCTACTACATCATATGTTTACATGGTGTTTTTTATCGTTTTGTTTCCAGATAATGAAGAATCGGATTCTATCAACACAAGAAGTAATCGATTATTATGCACTACTTAAAAGATCTTTGGACTTTTGCAACAGGTATGAGAACAATAATTTAACTCTTTCACTACCATGAGCTACACTAAGCAGATATAAGAACACTTTGCTTTTTGCTCAGGGCTTTTTGGGTGCTTAGAAAAATAGTATTTTAAATTGATTTCATTAAGTTCTTGCTCGTATTTAGAAACAAAATGCACACTACTAGATAGTCTAGTGGTTTATTTATTATAACAAATATTAAAAATAGACCCAACCTATTTTAACGATATATATAAATATAAACAATAAGAAATATAAACAAATTATTTGGTAGTAAAAAAAAGTCAATAGTTTTAAAAGGCCCATGTCTTCTGATAAACTGTTCAATATCTTTTGTGCCAAATGTCATACAAATGGTAATAACATTAATGTTTATAAAATTTTAATGGCTCATTATGTTTGGACACCAGGAAACGGTCGGACTAACCTTTTTTTAACATGCACCAAGACTAAAGGAATAGCAGAATACATATATGACAATATCAATAATAAGTTGTGCATTGATCATCTATATCTCTCTCTCTATATATATAAAGTAGACTGTGTGTGTTTTCAACCAATCCTATTAGTTAATTTAAAGACACGCAACTTAATTGTCTCATATTATACTTTTGCAATTTCATTTTGGACATGCGTCTACGCTAGCTAAGTGGTTAACGTATCGGGCTGCCATGCAGGCCGCACGGGTTCGATTCTCCTCTTGGACTATAGGCCTACCTTTTTTTCTACATTTTGTGACCAAATTATATTATTTTATCAAAAAGCTTTCTCTTCATTGCAGAATACATTTTTTATATCTTGCTTATACAAGCCTGTTTTATTTTCCTCGGGCAACGCCGGAGAATTCAGCTTGTTGCTTATATATAGCGAGTGATAAGGAAAGGTCAAATTACATTGCATCAATACAAAATGCAAGGTTTCAGTTTAAACCATTAGGTCTTTGATATGGAACTCAAACACTTTTCACAGTTTTAGATTTAACTTTCGTCTATGACTCCCGTTGACCATTAAACCACAACTCAGGCTGACCAGACAGGCGGAACATCGGATAGCTTTCTGTCTGATAGATTCCAACACAGGGTGAAGTAGTTAAAAGGTCAGAGTGTGGTCAGCGATCACTGACCAACAGCGCGTTGCGTCTAGCTAGAAGAAAAAAATATTACGCAACTTAAAAAGGAAAGAGAAATTTGAACATGCACAAAAAACCCATGGCTATGGATTATAAAAACTTATATGATATATCAAAGATAGGATATGATCAATATAGTTAGTACATCGAATGAGAACTTCTTGACGTTGTTTTGACTCAAGACCACATAAGCAGAGTTTATATAACTTTGCTTTCGGTCTGTTGCAGAAAATGGTATGTTTTCTCAATGTCTTGCATTGTATTTCGTCTTGCAATTGGTAACATTTTCTATGATACTAACGCGATAATTATTGTAATACACTACCAATGACACCGTGGTGATTGTTTATAATGAACACATTTCTTTCCAAACGCTTGCTATTGAATATGTATGGGATTTTTTTCCTTTTCTTGTGTGAACCCCCACCCCCCCGGGGCCACCTTTACAGGGTCAAAAATTTTTTCTCGTGAAAACAAAACACCACAAATCTTAATGTCTATCTGGATTTGAACTCACGACCTTCACAAATTAAATGACACCTTTATAACTCTACACGTTATAATTGTGAGACTTAGACAGACCTTCGTTGATCAACAAAACTAAAAATGACCCATGGATATAAGTGTTGCCACAAGGGAGGTCGTGTCATTATGATAATGTGGGGGGGGGGGGTGCTCACCCTTTCCTAATACTCTGCCACCCACTCTTCCCCTTTCTCACACATTTTTTTTTCCCAAAGCCGATTTTAAAACAAATCATTTCCTGTTATATATTTTTGGGAAGAAATTAAAAACAATTCTAAAGACTGTCATCATAGTATAAAGTTAAGAGAACTTGTTAACCCTTACAGTCCCGGGCGCGTATATAGAGGAACTGAAGGCAGCATGGATAGAAGTAGGTCGGTACGGGAAGGGTTAATTGTGTCCGTATTCACATTATTCTATTTTCAACTATGCCATTTATTGTCTCCTTTCCAAGTACTATTTCCTCCAGGTTGCACAAGTCTTCCACCCACCCCCATCCTCCCTTCAGTTATATACTATATGCCCCCTTTGCCCCCCCCCTCGCACTATGCTTTCAAATCCTGATTACGCCTTCGCTTATTGAATTTTCTGAAAGAATTTTATAGCAATTAATTTTAACAAATGATAAATGGAAGAACTATTAATTCGTCTAGCATTTCGTATTTTTATTGTATAATTTGTAATTTTTACTAAGTTTTAATTCTAATAATGAAATATTACTCTAGGACTGCTTCGGTGAGTTACTTATCTGAAATTGAAGAATTGATACCCGAGAAATGTATTTTTTTTCCCAAGAAGTAACGATATACCCAAAAGCAAGAAAAATATATACAAAATACTGTCACTAAGTGAATACTATGTGCCATCAATGGATTCGATTACCTTCTTCTTTTCTTGGTCTGGTTGCCGAGTAATTCAATTACCCAGGAATGAGATATCGACATAGGCGGGTAGACTGTTCGGTATTGGTGTTGTCAAAATCCACTCAGCGATACCAGGCGTTCTAGGCTTTCGGAAAAGTTTGACTAGGTCATTACATCAGGCCTGTTAGTAAGTAAAGTATCCCGTAGGACAAAATTTGTGCATAGGGCTGGCGAAACAGCATTTACCAGTTTCGGTGAACATACCATACTTGGGTATTGTATGTCCAACATAATGCCCAGCCGACTTTACTTCACCCCAACCGAAAATCAGGTACCCATCAGAGCTGGGTAGAGTCTGGGACACCTTTCAGACCGAATCCTAGTCTTCACCAGGATTCGAACCCAGGACCATCGGTACATCAGCCGAACGCGCTGCCATCCATGCCTCCTCAGGTCGTTTAAGCCCGTTTTCCCCCGGCCAATTTCCCTTTCCCCGTGTCAGCCAAGAGCTAGAAGATTCAAACATGCAAACAAGGTTACTGCCTTTACGCGCTAATTGCTTTCAAATTGTTGGTGTCATCCGTTTAAGTTAACAGCAGAAAACAACAACATTCCCCCTCCCCCACTGAAAGACAGACGTTGGAAGTTTTCATTGATCTGCATCACAAATTTGTTCACCAGAATTAAGGCAGAAATGAGAGTTCCATGTACGCTTCTAAATTTGGCGGCGGTAAATGCTGGAGAGTTTAGGGCACGCGCCAAAAGGAGGGGATGGGTGGGAGAGAAAATCAATACCACAGTTATGAAACGGGAGAGGTATAAGGTATGTGGCGGCGGGAGGGGGGGGAGATGTTGGGGATGACATGTTTTAAAAGGGCTACGGTAGATTTGGTAACGGAAATGGACTAAAGCACTGACCCATACATATCATTTTAAAAAAGAAAAACTATTCTACAGCAAAAAAAAAAGAATATATTGGTTAAAAGTTTAATGAAAAGAAAAAAATATAATAAAAAGATATACGTGCCATACCAGCATTGGTTTTAAGGGATTTTGTTTTTCACCTTCAAAGATAAGAATGTATTTATTATATAACTCATTATTATTATTTATTTTATTACACGGCAAAACATTACCACATTTTCTGTTATCAATTCTCTAATTTCCAGTTATCAGTGCTGTAATTTCCAGTTATCAGTTCCGTAATTTCCAGTTATCAGTTCCGTAATTTCTAGTTATCAGTGCTGTAATTTCCAGATCTCAGTTCCGTAATTTCCAGTTATCAGTGCTGTAATTACCAGTTATCAGTGCTGTAATTTTCAGTTATCAGTTCTGTATTTTCAAGCTATCAATTCCGTGATTTCCTGTTATCAATTCTGTAATTTCCAGTTATCAATTCGTAATTTCCAGTTTTCAGTGCTGCACTTTCCTGTTATCAATTCCGTAATTTCCAGTTATCAGTGCTGTAATTTCCAGTTTTCAGTTCTGTAATTTCCACTTATCAGTGCTGTAATTTAAGGTATCAGTGCTGCAATTTCCAGTTATCAGTTCTGTATTTTCCAGCTATCAATTCCGTGATTTCCTGTTATCGATTCTTTAATTCCCAGTTATCAATTCCGTAATTTTCAGTTATCAGAGCTGTAATTTCCAGTTATCTGTTCTGTATTTTCCAGTTATCAATTCCGTAATTTCCAGTTATCAGTTCTCTATTTTCCAGCTATCAATTCCGTGATTTCCTGTTATCAATTCTGTAATTTCCAGTTATCAATTCGTAGTTTCCAGTTATCAGTGCTGTATTTTCCAGTTATCAGTGCTGCAATTTCCAGTTATCGATTCCGTAATTTCCAGTTTTCAGTGCTGTAATTTCCAGTTATCAGTGCTGTAATTTCCAGTATCAATGCTGTAATTTCCAGTTATCAGTTCTGTATTTTCCAGCTATCAATTCCGTGATTTCCTGTTATCAATTCTGTAATTTCCAGTATCAATGCTGTAATTTCCAGTTATCAGTGCTGTAATTTCCAGTTATCAGTTCTGTCACGATTCTGGATTAAATCGTAACCTTATTAGTACTCATGGATAGATCATAGCGCAGAAGTAGTGTAGAACTAGAAACATAGGTTAGCGTAGAGTTAGATTAGGGAGTAGAAAAGTAGCCTGGAGCCATTACCTCTTTCCCTCTCTCACGCAATAGGAACACCCCAACCACCCTCTCCTCACCTCTCTTTAACCCTCTCTACACTCTGTCATTCCCGAATTCAGAGTTTGCTACTTGATTCAGCCAATTGGTATTACACTATTTGTATGTGTGATTGTATGTGTGTGTATTCTTTAATGTATGTATATATATATATATATATATATATATTCTATTATGCTGTCAATTATGATTCATGTGTATTTTGATAGTACTACTCATTTATTTTGCTAAACTCAGCATACCTGTAGACACCTTTTCATTATCTCCCCTTTTCGTCCCCTACTCAGCGCCCGTGGGCATAACCCTTTGTCCACTCGAAGTAGTGACATCTGGAGCGAAGCGCCTCGCACATACAAACTGGTACATCAAGGGGAGATAAGTCATTATCTTATCCTTTGTATCTCTGTTTACGTCTACCCACCCCCCCCCTTTTTTCCCTGGGCCCCACCCCGCAAAAGTCGGCGGTACTAATTGTATACCCACTCCTAAATCCCCCCCCCCCCCAATAGTCAATCCTTTATGCAAGCAAACCAGCCAACCAGAACATATGTAATTCTAAACTAATGGAGCTATCCAATCAAATTGACCACTGATCACGTGACTAAAATTCAGGAAAGCGCGCTTAACTAGTTTTAGGACACTTCGGCTCAAGTGCTTGGTGGAGAAGGTTGTTCGATTCTAGCCTCCACTTATTCAGTTTGTTCCATAGGATATACCGCCTGCATGTGTATAGATATATATTTTGTCAGTCTAAGTATTTTCATGAACACAGCTACGGTTGCCTAATGTTTTGGATAACCTAGCAGTACCATGTGTTGAGTGTTAACTGAAGCCTGTGCAAATTCGTATATGTATCTTGCCATTGAGTGGAGAATTGAAATGATAATAAACACCTGAACTTAACCAGCGATTTATTTGCCTACTTAGAACTATCTGTGTGTGTCCGTCATAATATCTAACGAGCCAAGAGAGAAATAATAATTATTCCAGGGCGATTCCAGTCACGGTAATTCATACCCTACGACGACCTGCCACTACTACCCCACTCGCCTACGACTCCGCACCCCTCTCATCGCCCAACTTCTGCCAGGTTGATGTCCTAATCCTAAACACATCCTGACAAAGTGGGGACCTCGCCGCGGGATCCTGAACTCAAGCCGTTCAGGGCACTAACAACAGCAATCAACCCGAGGACCACGCCGTTACTGAAACCGACCCTGGATTGGGGGCTCATCTCTCTACAACACGAAGACTCTAAGCAGCAAACAGATCCGCCACCTCAAACGCAAGCCAAGTCACCCCAGTAAGCCAGACTAGCCACTTTACGCAGCCTACGCCACCCAGATACCCAGGCTCGCCACTTTACGCAGCCTACGCCACCCAGATACCCAGGCTCGCCACTTTACGCAGCCTACGTCACCCCAGATACGCCAGTCAAGACACCCCATTAAGAAGATTCGCCACTCTAGCAATCTACGCCAACCCAGATACACCAGCAGCCAGACCCGCCACACTACGCCAGATTCGCCACCCCATTACGCCAGATTCGCCACTCTAAGCAATCTACGGCAACCCAGATACACCAGCAGCCATATTCGTCACCCTACGCCACCTGCGTCACCCCATCACGCCAGATTCGCCACCCCAACCGCCAGATCGTCACCCGAGACACCGCATCGACGTACCTGCACCCGAGACGTCAGCACTAGAAACCGCCGAGAACCCGACATCTGTCCCGTCAACCTCTCCATAGGAACCGCCGTAGTCCCGGTACCCAAACCAGGAAAATAGACAATAACGCTATACACTATCTAGTCCCGGCACGGGGGGAAAGAACTTTTCACTATACCGAAGCTACCTGCAACCAGCCAAGCGCCATACAAAAACGATAACTTTGTGATTGGATACGTGTGTATTGTATATGTGTGTGAAATTCTAGGAACCGCTGTTCTGGTGAGTACCATTTTGGACTAGTATTAAGTTAGTTAAACTCTGAACCCCAACCCCTCTTACATTCCCTCTCTCTATCTCGTCATATCTCTGTCCGTTTACTGCCTTACTCTCGCCTTACTCTGTCACTATGGCTGAAGGTGTACTATTGCGTACGCAGCTGAGAGAAGAGGCTATAGCGATAGGCTACAGTGACGGAGACGTCATTAAATACGTCGTCGAACAAGTAGCGGCCCATGAGGCAAAAGCAGAGAAGCTTAGACTAGAACAACTAGATAGAGAAGACAAACTTAGAGTAGAGCAGAGAGAAGAGAAACTTAGAGAAGAGCAGAGAGAAGAGAAACTTAGAGTAGAGCAGAGAGAAGAGAAACTTAGGGAGAGAGCAGAACAAGTAGCTAGGGAGGAGAGAGCAGAACAGTTAGCTAGGGAAGAGAGAGTTAGAAAAGAGAATAGATTAGATGAGGAGGCACGTAGGGCACATGAATTTAGATTAGCGGAGTTAGCGTCAAGCACTAGGCCCCCGGACAACAGCGACAACCCAAACTCCCCCTCGTCATTTAGCTCAGCCAACCCCAGCAACCATCCCCTCCCCCGACATGCTTCTCTATGGACCGACGTTCACGACCCCCGGCTAGAACAATTCGACACTTACCTCCGACGGTTTAGCGACTGTATGGAGTTAAATGAGGTCCCCCCAGAATTACACTGTAGGATCCTCGTCTCCACTCTGAGAGGGGAGGATTACGAGACTTACTGTAAACTGGCCCCAGAAGACAGGGAGTCGTGCGTTGCACTGAAAAACGCGCTGCTAAATCGCCACCAGTTACACTCGTCCCACTAACAGAAGAAGTTTCGGTCGTCCACGCTACGACCGGGGGAAAATTATACCCAATTCGCGGAGCGAATACAATCTTACCTACTCAAGTGGGTTGAGTTAGGCAATGTCGAGCAGTCATTCGACGGTATGGTCACCCTCGTAATGACTGAACAGATAGAATCCCAGATGCCCCCCAAGCTAAAGGCTTTCTTAATCCAACAGGGAATATCCGGGTTAAACCCCTCCCTGCAGGGCGCAGATAGGTTTCTGCAGTCCAACCTAATAGCGTCATCCTCCCGCCCGGGACACCCACAGCCGCACCGACCTTATGGGGACAACCACCGCGTCAACCCTCCCCCTCAATCAGCCGCTCCCCAGCCACACACGCCCCACCACGGGCGACCTCGTCCTCACAACCCACGCGGAGACCACCGCCACACCAGACCCACCCCTCAGTTAGCACACGACAGGAACAGACGCGACCCCACCCCCTATTTGGCCGCCGGTGCATTTTACACCACGACAGAACCCGCAAGCGCCGACCAGCAGTATACTAACGGTCCGGCAGGACAAGAAACAGAAGCCCCTCACCCCAACCACATATTCGAAACCACCGACACGTGGAATAGCCAGGAAACATACGGCGACTTGGATCAAGTCCATCACGTATTTTCCATCTCCTCAGTAGACGGACCCCACGAACCCCACCACAACTGTGTCGACGAGATAGTCCGAATCAATGACCACCTGGGCTCTTGTACATACGATTCCGGGCTCAGCTATGAGGCCCTAGTAACGGAATCAATGACCGACCCCCGTGACTACACAGGCCGCTATGTGCGACTCCAAGGGCCATCCCATGACTCCCCCATCCTGCGTCTACCGACGGCAGTCGTACACATCGACTCCGCCTTTACAGCAGGCCCCATCGAAGCAGCCGTGACTAAAGACGGGAAAGTAGACGTTCTACTAGGTAGGCCAATCGTAGGCAGACCACTCCCGCCCCGACCCACACAGGTGAGCCACGAGCCACCGCGCCCCACCCACAGCCCGATCCGCCCTCCCCAATTCGTGTCCATTAAAGACAGGCTCCGCAACGCAAAACTGCCCCAAACCAGAAGCGAGCTAAAGCGTATACTTCACGAGTTCAGTTACTATGAAAAGAATGCTATACGCGGCTTCCGGCAGCTAGCAACGCCCTTATTCGATTTACTGAATGCTACCACACGTTCAAAATTACATTGGAACGAAAACGCCAGATTTGCTTTCGACCTGTTAAAATGTTTCTTAGGTCGAAACCCATTTCGAGTCCACCCCGACGACGAGGATTAGCGTTAACCCTAAACACCCGATGGGTCGGGTAACAATACAACCCAGCGCCATACTCGCCCCCCCCAGAAGATAACTAAACGCATCCCCTTGTTCCCTCCGACCCCTCCCCGTCACAGACCCACCACCAAAACGTGGACACGCCAAGATACCACTCGCAGATACTATCCCGGTACTCTCACTAAGATCCCATACCCCAGAGACAGTAAATTAGGTATGAATCCACTTTCTGAGTAGATTCCCAAATTGCGCGGGTGAGTTGTCACGATTCTGGATTAAATCGTAACCTTATTAGTACTCATGGATAGATCATAGCGCAGAAGTAGTTTAGAACTAGAAACATAGGTTAGCGTAGAGTTAGATTAGGGAGTAGAAAAGTAGCCTGGAGCCATTACCTCTTTCCCTCTCTCACGCAATAGGAACACCCCAACCACCCTCTCCTCACCTCTCTTTAACCCTCTCTACACTCTGTCATTCCCGAATTCAGAGTTTGCTACTTGATTCAGCCAATTGGTATTACACTATTTGTATGTGTGATTGTATGTGTGTGTATTCTTTAATGTATGTATATATATATATATATATATATATATTCTATTATGCTGTCAATTATGATTCATGTGTATTTTGATAGTACTACTCATTTATTTTGCTAAACTCAGCATACCTGTAGACACCTTTTCATTATCTCCCCTTTTCGTCCCCTACTCAGCGCCCGTGGGCATAACCCTTTGTCCACTCGAAGTAGTGACATCTGGAGCGAAGCGCCTCGCACATACAAACTGGTACATCAAGGGGAGATAAGTCATTATCTTATCCTTTGTATCTCTGTTTACGTCTACCCACCCCCCCCCCTTTTTTCCCTGGGCCCCACCCCGCAAAAGTCGGCGGTACTAATTGTATACCCACTCCTAAATCCCCCCCCCCCCAATAGTCAATCCTTTATGCAAGCAAACCAGCCAACCAGAACATATGTGAAGCCGGCTGGTCCAGCGGTTAGTTCACCGGACTGTCAACCAAAAACCAACTGACACGTCGCGGGTTCTAGCCCGGCCACCGGCGGATCCCTGTCGCCCTGCAGGAGTTTTGGGCCTGTAAACATATTTGCGCCAGCAGGCAGCATTGTGTTTACAGAGCGCACTGAGCATGCTAAAATAGCATGGATAGAAGCGCTATATAAGTAACCAATTTAATATGTAATTCTAAACTAATGGAGCTATCCAATCAAATTGACCACTGATCACGTGACTAAAATTCAGGAAAGCGCGCTTAACTAGTTTTAGGACACTTCGGCTCAAGTGCTTGGTGGAGAAGGTTGTTCGATTCTAGCCTCCACTTATTCAGTTTGTTCCATAGGATATACCGCCTGCATGTGTATAGATATATATTTTGTCAGTATAAGTATTTTCATGAACACAGCTACGGTTGCCTAATGTTTTGGATAACCTAGCAGTACCATGTGTTGAGTGTTAACTGAAGCCTGTGCAAATTCGTATATGTATCTTGCCATTGAGTGGAGAATTGAAATGATAATAAACACCTGAACTTAACCAGCGATTTATTTGCCTACTTAGAACTATCTGTGTGTGTCCGTCATAATATATAACGAGCCAAGAGAGAAATAATAATTATTCCAGGGCGATTCCAGTCACGGTAATTCATACCCTACGACCACCTGCCACTACTACCCCACTCGCCTACGACTCCGCACCCCTCTCATCGCCCAACTTCTGCCAGGTTGATGTCCTAATCCTAAACACATCCTGACAAGTTCTGTAATTTCATGTTATCAATTCCGTAATTCCCAGTTATCAGTACTGTAATTTCCAGTTAGAGGTGTTGTAATTTCCAGTTATCAGTTCTGTATTTTTCAGTTATCAGTTCCGTAATTTCCAGTTATCAGTTCTGTAATTTCCAGTTATCCAGTATATTGAGTACCTGACATTAGCAGGGGGTAAAGTAAATGCGGCTCGACATTGTGCTGGCCACACTATCCCCGGTCACAGAAACTGGTAGATCTGGCTTCACCGGCCCCATGGATCAATTTTGGTCCAACAGGATTTCTTTACTCACCTAACCAATGGGTTTCTTTAAATATAGATTTTCTCTAATCGTGACATACAGCTTTTCAGGAATCAAAATATAGTAAATTCACCCAATTTAATTGTCTAACATAGTAATTTCCCCACAAATGTATTAGAGATATGGATTTATGTTGTAGGAAGTTTTCATATTGATTTAAATTTTCTGTTGGAAACAAAAAGTATTTTAGGGTGTTTGTGAGTAAATATAAACTTCACACAACGCAGAAACTTTCTGAGAAACAAGAGTGCATTTCTTTCTCACTCTCTCTTAGATTTGGGAACTTCTTTCCATTTTCTGGTGGAAGAATCTCTCACAAGATTTTTTCTTGGTGGAATTCTGAAAAGAAAAGAAAGAATTGACACCAGATATTATCAGTGGCAAGTTCAGTGGTGGCATATTTGGCTGGGATCAACGGTAGGGCGGGGGGAGGGGGGGGGAGGTGTTTGCCAAATACAAACAATCAAGTTAACACCATGGGAGATTTTTTTTTTGCTTCAAAGTAGTAGAGCAGAAATGGGGAATGATGGAAATCCATTGCATAATTCTATTTAGAATTCTCAGAGAAGGTTGAATAGAGATATTTTTTTCAAACAATGTGTCGTGCACATTTTAATTATACACTGGAACCGTGCTGTCTATGGCGATGATATTTTTTGGAGAACTCGTACATTGTGGACTCTCAAAAATGGAACTAAAGTTTTATTGAAGCAACACCTTACCCGCCCACACTACATATTTTAAGGATTTTTACTATCTGTTAGGTCATGTGATTATGTGCATCAAAATATTTGTTTTTCGGAAAAAAACTTTGTTCCTATACTATCATGTCTGGAAACATATCCAATGTTTAAGCTCTGGTATTTTCGGTCTCTGTTCGACCATCACCCAATAGACATTCAGGAAACAGGTACCCTGCAGACAGCTTAGACTGGCCTAGAGAAAAGAACTGCTTCTATGGCAAACAAGAGTGTGTGTTTTTCCAGAGAGTGGAAAGCGGGGTTCATACAGACGTCATGCTGGTATCTTTTACATTTATGTTTTATGAAAAAAATAAAATATTGGCGAGCAATTTTGAAAAGATAGTTGAGTAACCATTTCAGTAATGCTAAAATGTTATTGATTAAGTAACCATCCCCAGTTATGCTAAAAATGTTAACGATGCAGTAACCAGACTTAGTAACAGAAAAATGTTATTGATGAAGTAACCTTTCCAGTAATGCTAAAATTAATATCGATGAAGTTAACTTTTTAAAATAAAATTCTAACAGTTATTGATTTTGTTTTAATCATTATATTTTCCTGTTTTATATAACTTATATAACAGCGTGACTTAGGATGTAGATAGATGTAAACTGTACAATCTCCATCATGGAGGTTTTTAGATGTTATAAACCAGGCGTCGACAACCTAAGGCACTAGTGCCAAACTTGGCACGCAGAGCGATTTTCAATGGCACTCGAAAGACCTCCAAGAGGGGTTATTTATTGATAAAAAAACAAAACATTTTCCAGTTCAAATTTAGGAAAACTGACTGTTGACGACGATTTGTCTGAATGACATCGCGACACATTTCAGTGAGTTGAACACATTTACAAGCATCACTGAAATGGATTTGCATTAAAACTGGACATATCTTGCCGTGAAATGAATTTTAAAACATTTATCTGATAGTTAGGCATATATTAAGATTGAAAATTGACTTTTTCACAAGTACATCGAAGCACTTAAAGCGGAGTTTTCTAATCAAAGGCGAGACTTTCAAATTGATGGACTCATTTCTTTCATACCACACCAAAGCCTAACTGGTTTGATATTATTACAACATTCATAGATGTAGATCTTTTTTGAAGTGGAGGAATAATGGCGAATTTAAAATGCAGCAGGTGGAATTTAGAACATTTAATAAAGGGCATCCTAATTTACCTAATTGCGGAAAAAATCTGGAAGGAAGCTGAACAAATCTGGAAGGAAGCTGCATAGGAAAGTCATCCACTTTTATCAACTGCTAGGCATTCACTCTTTTGTTTTCAGCTTTAGGTTCAACTTACTCTTGTGAACAGATTTTATCACACAAGAAAGCTGTTTTAGGCATACAAGGTCACTTACGATTGACCGCTCATTAATTCATACAGACTAATTACATTTAGAAGAGTTTTTCTGCTTATCCTCTTTAATTAAACATATTATGAGCAATTCTTAAAAATAATTACTTGTATTATTAATTCGATAAATATAAGAGACTTATTTAATAGCACTGTATTATGTAATTTTTGTAATTATTAATGTTTAAAATATAAACTCCTTAAATGTACACAAAATTAATGCAGGAAATGTTTATTTAAAACTGTTTAACGTAAATTATTTTAATAATAAATATTGTTATGAATACCATAATGCTGGATTATATAAAGAGATAATAATTAGTCAGTAATATTTTTTATAATACAAGGCATAACTTTTTTGCATCAATATTGAATTAAATGGGATAAAGTGTTTTAATTAAAGGGAGATAAGCTAATATTTATAAGGTTTCTTTTCTTTCTTTCATTATAGAATGATTGGCTTACAATTTATAACTTTGAAATGATCAAACTGTAAAATGTTTTTGAAAATAATTTTATACATATTATATGACCAAAGAATGTATATGTATATTTTCAAACATTACATTAACTACCCAGTTTGTATAATTATTTCGTATTGATTCGTCTTAACGATAACGGTATTCTAATGGTTACAGTTAATTGAAAAACATTAAAGCCGATCTCAGTAAAACTGAAATAAAATCATAAATAATATTAGCATGTGTTAGATCCTCATCTTGATTAATAAATGATAATGTTAAGACAATAATTACCATTCATTTGTAAATGTGAATGTTTAGTAATAAAACAGTCTATTTAAAATAAATGCAAAGAAAGAAAATGATAATCACAAACACGTTAATTCTGTATTATAAATAAAACTTTTTAACGATTCATTTTAGACTGTTAGCACGCTGAATGATTTAGGAATCCTAATTTGGCACACTGTTAGCAAAAGGTTGCCGACCCCTGTTATAGACCATGTAAGGTAAAAAAAACTGTTGAAAGATACGAACAAAATACGTAAAATACGAAAAAGTCTATACAAGAGAAAACTACTTTTTGAATCAGTAGATGGGGAGTCGCGTTACAGGTAGTAATATTTTAAACTAACTTCAAATGTTTATATTGTGGAAGGGGAAGCCAATATGAGGCGGTCCTATGGTCCTACCGTTGTGATATTAAGAAAACAAAGACTAGAGGACTTCGCTACATTCACCACATTTAGTGCACATTGAGACCCAAAAGATGGTCGATATAGCATGAGTTTCCACGTATTGACAAGTCTTAATGAGGCGTGAACTTTTGAACCCAAATGTTCGTGAACTTCCTGTTCTATTTTTAAACTAATAACAAAAAAAGCATGCTTTTGCTGGTGTTTGACAATGGGCCGTATTGCTGCTGAGAGTTAACACCCTTGCCCCTTATACAAGTCAATCTTTTATGACTGACTTGTAATTTACAAGTCAGTCATAAAAGATTGACTTGTATAAGGGGCAAGGGTGTTAACTCTCAGCAGCAATACGGCCCATTGATTTCAATCTCGACGGCCAGTTATAGTCTTTTAGAATTATACAAAGGATACAATATTAGTTATGAGGAATCCGTTTTTAACATCAAAAGTGAACAGGCGATAATTAATACTCAAGTGTTAGTCGCGTGACGTTAGATTTTTATTTGTTTACAAAATAAATGAGTCAAGAGTTGCGTTTTCTTGGTTATTGAAAAACAAAATGCGTAAATTCATAAAAACGAATAACAAATATTATTTTGCAATAAGCAAAAAGTTTGATATTTTAAAAGGGTGATTTTTCACTTCTGACTTTCACAATACATTGTTTTGTTTTGTAAACATCTTTTGGAAATTAAATAAATTTTAATCCCCAACAAATTTGAGTACAACCAGTAAAGTAGCACACAGACATTGTTTCGAAGAAAATGATCGAATAAGAACGGAAATGTTTTTGCACGTGACCCTTTATGCATGCATACACGTTAAGACTTGTCAATAGTGTTTTTAAGATTCAGTCAAAGTGGACGTTTAACGGTGTCTCCACTCCATAATAAAGAAGTAGAGGTGTTTTTCGTCTTCCCTTAACTAAATTTATTGTAGTCTAAATTGAAACAATGAAATATAGCCCAATGTCATGATAGTTTATAAAGCGTAATAAAGGGAGAAAAATAAAGCAGTTGGAACATTATAGTATCTCTACCAATATTTTATTTGGGTAATACCCGGTCTAATGTTAGGAGAGGTATTCTAAATATATTTTGGCTGATTGCAAATAGTTATCGAATCACTAAAGTATAGGTCTACACACAAGCACACACTTCTATTAATAAATACATTTGTAATAAACAAAAAAAAAATACCGGTAATCCGAACTACGTTACTCAGTAATAACACATTATCCGAAACACTCTGAAATTTTCGTGGATTTAAACTGTATAGTTTATAATTTAAGCTTGATTTCTGAAACTATTTGCGTACTGTGGGTAGCACCTTTAGAATACTAGATGGTTTTTAATAGCAAAGACTGTAATAAGATGGACCGCTTGCTTTTATATTTCTGCTATTTGATGACTCGAATGACTTCATTTCGGAATGTCAGATACCCTTTTGTATTGTACACTTCCGTTTTAAATGATCTCTATGATCTTCTAAATGGAAAATAGTTAACATTAAAATCGAAAGTTGTTTACAGCGGAAACCTTTAGGCAGCAGTAGGATTCATTTAAGACAGCGTTATTGGCTGCGCACTGAAACAAAGAACATATAAGCTCTAAAAATACAGCAAGGGTCCATCTTATTAAAGTTTTTGGTTAAAGCGACAATGTCGCATCTCTTTTCTTCAGGTAGCTATGAAGGATAATTTTTAATATCTCCCCCCACCCAATATCCTTTATTGATAACCACTTATCCCTCACTGCCCCTCTATAATTAAACCACTTTGATAACACATTGAATGAATACGTCTAGGTGTTTGTTAGATTGTTTGTTATTGTGTTGGGATTATACCATTCAACTCATTACAGAATGGACCTGGGGGCTAAATAAAAAAAAAAAGAAAGAAACTAAGTGTAGTCTGCGAAGTAATATCACCGTCTACTTATTAGTCCCAAGTGACCAGGGGAGGTCTGCCTGCCTGTTTAATTTCTGAGGTTGGAAAAAAGGATTGAAAGAACCGAGGTGGGAAGCGAGGGCTCAAAGAAAAACACGGTGATGGTTTGAAAAGTCCTAAGTGAATCTTGGTTTTTATTAACCCAGATGTGTGATTTTTTTTTCTTGAACGTCTAACTTAAATTTGTATTTCTTAGATCTAAAGTATTCTATTGAGAGAGGAAATGAAAATAGAGAGAGAGAGAGAGAGAGAGAGAGAGAGAGAGAGATGGAGAGAATTAGTAAGAAAAAGTAAAAGTATAAGAGGAGATAAAATAGTGGTAAGTATAGAAAAAGGGAAGCAAGCTAAAGAAAAGAGAATTAGAAACTATGAAAAAGAAATCAATGAGGAAAACGATTAGAAAAAAGTTTCATAGTAAGAAAATGGTCAGAAGAGAATGGTGGGTGAAAAAGGGAAGAAAAGTTGTTACAAAAGAATGTGGACTAATATCTTTAAAAGTACAATAAGTAGAAACAGAACAAAGGGAGGGAAGATGACTTATTGAAATATTCTCTTCCCCTTCTTTAAAAGTCGCTTTTTTATGGTCGTACCAATCGGAGACTGATTGAGAAATATTTCTGTATGAAAAGTGGATTATGTATATTGGACAAGTGACTTAATGGAGAAAACATACATATTGATTTATGTAGCGTCAGGTTTGTGTTATCACATGGTGGCCAGTTTTAAATTCCCCTTACCCTTACACATTACAAATTACACATTATGTATCGCGGTATTAATAATAGCCAAGACTATAATAAGATCTATATTTAGAGCATAAATGTTCTTTTTTTCCCGTGCGCAACCAATAAGTCTGTCTTAAATTACTTCTAAGCTTCTACGATTGCATTTAATGTGTCCGCTGTATACAATTTTCGATTTCAATCTGAATTTTCCATTAATAATAATAATAATAATAATAATATTTGTAAAGCGCTGCCAACAAACACAATGTAAGCTCAGAGCGCATTTAACATACAACTAAGAACACAGACATTACTCTAGGCTAGGAGACAAAGCTAACAGATGATATAAAACAAATATTAAAAAATCACATAAATGTAACATTAACTGATCCAACCTATAAGTAAGACAGTAGAGGTCTAAAGCATGTTAAAAGTTAACTAAGGTAAATCTTGAGTTTTTAAGTTCTTTTTGAAGGAATCAATAGAGCTTGAAGTAGATTCCACACCTTCGGACCGATACTGAGAAGGCTCTAAGGCCAACGGTCGTCAGAGAGAAACGGGGCTCTTCCAAAAGCGATGAGTTGGCAGAACGAAGTGTTCTATGCGGAACATATGGTGTAATTGAGAAAATTAGAGCGAATCACTAAACTGGAAGTCTAGACGACGTAGTATGATAGGAAATTCCGAAAGTAGCGTAAGTGATTCAAGTTATCAAATAGCAGAAATATCAAAGCAAGCGGTCCATCTTATTAAATTCTTTGATAATAGTGAGTCTTCGAATGCGCTTTACCCTACGTCATTGAAATAAATCGAATAAGTATGTTTTTAGTTTGATTTAAAATGTCAATATTGTTTCCTTTTTTTTATTGTGTTTAGGAGAATAAACACACAAATGTTTATAATAACAATAATAATATTTGTATAGCGCTGCCAATAAACATAATGTAAGCTCATAGCGCATTTAACATACAACTAAGAACACTTTACAAACATAGGACAAATCAAATAAATGAAGCATTAATCGACCTAACATATAAGTAAGACAGTAGGGGTCTAAAGCATGTTATCTAAGGTCAATAGATTTAGATTATAAATGTTAACTGACATTTCTGGTTCGATTCTATTTTATTGAGTAACATTCTAATTGTGTTAATGTTTACTCAACTTGAGGCAGTCTACACACCTCGGACACAGCCTCCCACCAGGGACCATCACTCTTGTTTATATTCTGTCAAACACACAACGTACCATTCTCTTTACCTTCCCTTATATATATAGATATATACACAAGCCAAAGCTGTCACTCGGACACCTTAATATTCCTGGTCTGGCCGGATATTAGAATGACCACTCAACTCGAGCTCCCATTGTCTGGACCTCAGGGGCTGGTCAAGGGCTTTCGACCGTCAGAACATTAAGGTGGGGGTAGTTCCTGCCCCTTTTTTTATTCTTTCTTTCACTGGAACCGTGTTGATAAAATCGAGAAAGCTACTATATACCCCCAGGGCCTCACTGGTTTTCTCTTACTTTAGGTTAGCCCCGTGTGTGTGTGTGTGTGTGTGTGTGTGTGTGAGAGAGAGAGAGAGAGAGAGAGAGAGAGAGATGTTCTCATAGCTCCGGGATAAGAATAAAGGCATGTGACCAGTGGTCAGCCCACATACCATTGGCTTTAGACGGCTACTAATATTACAGTGCCTCTGTGTAAGCCTCACTCCATACATCTCTATTTCGTTTATTACGGCTCTAATGATTTCTCATTTTTGTTGGTACCAAAAGTATATGTGACTGGTCAGTCAACAAATGTTTACTTTTCTTTGATCAAACAAAGTCTGTGGGGACCAGAATTACATCTTACTGTGTGTTGAAACCTCGTTTTGACATTGCCCCCGGAAGTACGGTTGTTTTCCTATAAAACAAAATGTCTGCCAAGGCTATAAATACATTTACTATAGATTATATAATCTAATTCAGGAAATAATAATAATACAATAAGTTTTGAGTAGTTGAATACATTGACTATCACGACTTTCTATTAAGTACGAAACAAATATATTTTTACTGTTTTATATAAACAATGACATAATTTATAAAGGAAGTTTTGCATGACCTACATTCACTGGACTGAACCAGGCTTACGCTGTGAATATCTCAGCTTTTCACATGAAACAGACATAAAACAACAACAAAAACAACGTAATTTTTAGTGAATGATTTAAATGAAAATGAGTATAAAGTAAAGCTTTTAAAATCAAATAATTTATTCCAAATCAGATGTTATTATAACGTCATTTTGACGGGCATAACCACCAGTATAAACATAATAGGCATACATACTCCAATTAGCTATACTGTATTATGTATAGCGCAACATAAAGTAAATTCATTCTTTTAAGAGATACTTTTACAAAGTACTCACTGCCTTTAGATTCTAGCATGTATTGTTGAGCGAACCAATTATAATAGCAATCTTATATGGCTATTCAACATAAAACGAAAGAAGTATACCTTCTTTTTCAAATAAAGTATGTAATTTCTAACACCAATACCAATGGGATAACTCTAAAACATCCACAAACAGGCAGATCTGGACATTATAATCCCTCCAGGCTTTTACCCATGTATTCATGTATACGCCAAACACAGCTTTCCTCCGAAATTCGGGAAAAATAATACGCCATGAGCAGATACAAATTTCCGAGCGGTATAATTTTTCCCGCTATCATATTTTCGGGGACTCCCCTATACATTATGACGTCACGGCAAGTTTTAGGCAGCGATTAACTCCCGCGCAGTGCTGAATAAATATAAAATAGAGCCGGGAATGGAGGAAGGGGGAATATTATACCCACATTTTGTTCTTGTTTATACATTATACAGCTGCCGTCGTAGGGTTATTGTTTCATAGTTGATCCTAATAACATAACGTTTGTAACGATCATGAACACACACACACACATGCAAGAGCGCGGTTATACAATAACTAAACGAGGCAACACCATTACAAGAGCTAACAGCGCTCAGTGGTGGGGACCTGTCCGCTCTTGTGTCCGGTGATCGCAACGAGACTGGCTAGGGGAAAACAGCCCGTCCAGGGACCGGAAGAAGCTTGTTTCGAAGAGCGAGGCGTATAGAATGATGGAAACGAGGTGTAGGGAGTTGTGGTGTGGGGGAGAGATGGACCCCCGGAACAATGGATGGACAAGCACGTGAAAGATTATACCCTCACCGAAAAGCGACCTGATCAGAGATGGATGCGCGAGATCTTGCTGGGATTTGTATCGTGGGGACTATCCAATCATGTGGATTATCGGCGAGTTGACTCCTGCGCATGCGCGATGACTCTTAATAGAGCAGTCGTTTCCGTTTCCTCCATTCTATGACACAAGAGTATCAATTAACTTTTTTTTTAACGGACATCTTTATTGTCATTAAAATACTTCTAACACGGTCGGTGCAGCTTGATCGGCAGGCGTACCGAGGAATCTGGGTTAAAATCCTGGAGAGGGCTACGATTTGTTCCCGGGTCTGATGGGTGCCTCTGAGTCTACCCAGCTGTGATGAGTACCTGACAATTGTTGGGGGTAAAGTAAAGTCGGCCACACAATCTCCTAGCATACCTTAGCTACAGAAACTGGTCAAAGCTGCTTCACCGGCCCTATGCATCAATTTGGTCCGACTGGTACTTTACTCACTCTATATTCAATGACTTGCAGTCAATACCTGTATTCGTAGCACCATATATCACTATATTTCATACACACCCAAATCTACCGTATATATGTCTCTCTCTCTCTATATATATATATATACATATATATACATAAACATATATATTACACTGAGCTATATGGTGCGGTGCTCGGTAAATTTGGCAATGGTAAATTCGGAACCGGTATTTAAGGCAAGGTGATTTTGGCAAAGGTAATTTCGGAATAGGTAAATTCGGCAAAACACGCAAAGCGGTAAAATTGGCAACGGTAAAATTGGCAATCATATAATATCCACTGTTTTTATTAAAAGTATTGGTTAGACTACACTCTAGTCCATGGATAGGCAACCTATGCAATACCCCAGGAGTGAACTTCACCGACCTTACGAAAAGCAAAACATATTGGGTCGCAAATTGAAGATGAGTTTGAATGTGATGTAGGTGATGAAGGCGGAAAGCGCGTGCGAGAGAAATGAGAGAGAGAGAGAGAAATAACAGAAAGAGAGAAATGAAAGAGAGAGAAATATAGAGAGAAATGTAAGAGAGAGAAATGTAAGAGAGAGAGAGAGAAATGAGAGGGAGAAATGAGAGAGAGAGAGAGAAATAACAGAAAGAGAGAAATGAAAGAGAGAGAAATAAGAGAGAGAAATGTAAGAGAGAGAAATGTAAGAGAGAGAGAGAGAAATGAGAGGGAGAGAGTGGTATCCAGGCTTAACATCAAAAGTGAGTAGGTGATAATTAATACTCAAAGTGTTAGTCGTATTAAGTTACATTTCTCTATGTTTATAAAATAAATTTGCCAAGAGTTGCGTCCTTGGTTATTAAAAAACAACAATGCGTAGATTCATAAAAACAAAAAAATAAAAATAAAATTGTATTCTTTTGAATCAAGCAATTAGTTTGGGATTATAATAAACAAATGGGACCGGAAATATTTCACACCTCAACTTTTCTGCACCAGGATTCAAACCCAGAACCTTCGGAACGCTAGCCGAGCGCGCTGCCACTCGGCAACAGTGCCCCTTTCAATTTACAAAAGTACTAGAGCATTTTTTCACGTTTTTTCCCCGTCGATACGACGTGGTGTGCCCGCTGGGACATAACCAATCTAAATTTAGCAACAACAAAACCATGTTAGAGTTTAAAAACGTAAGTACCAAGCTATTTGTTTTTGTATAGGTCAGTGATCTTGAGGGTTGGGCTAGTATACAACTTTCGATTTTTAATTTTTCATTTAGAAAATCATAGCGATTGAATACAACGGAAGTGCACAGAACAAAAGGGAATCGGGAATTCCGAAAAGAAGTCATTCAAGTCATCAAATAGCAGAAATATTAATACAAATGGTCCATCTCATTATAATCTTTGGTATAACAATCAACATTATTTAAAGAGACCAACAAGATATAGAGAATACTTTACTTATATATCTCAGCAGTAAGCGTGTCCTGGGCTGTTTGCGATTTGATCGGTACAAATTAGATAAAATCGTTGTAAAAGCAGTTCATTTCAATAAAGATAAGTGTATATAGTATACTATCCTTAAACATTATACTTCCAGATAGTTCCAACTTCCAACTTTAGTTCAAACGCATTAATATGTATTGTGTGTGTGTGTGTGTGTGTGTGTGTTTGTGTGTGCGAATGTGTGGAGGGATGGGGACATTTGTTCAGTTTAATCTGTTATAAATCTCACTGATTACAAAACGCCTTGCTAATTAATGAAATGAGCTGAACTCGAATAGAAAGGGATTTAAGAATTGATCGTAGCAACAAAAAAAAAAAAGTGAAAGAAATAGATTAGCGAGATCAAGATGCATGCTCCTTTTATATTTTCAACCTTAAGACTGAAATGAAATGAAGTTTGTTGGCAATTTATTTCATATAATATAGAATTGACTGTATAGTTGCATGCCAATTGGGTTTTCAACCTATAACTGTGTTTTTTTGCTTCTAGAATTCTGTAAGTTTATTAAAGTCTGTTTTAAATTTGTTTAGATTGTTGACCCCCGTCTTCCTGGTACAATAACATCAACTGTACTTTGTTTAGAATCTGAATGACCAATTGCGCTCTCTAAACTGTGTAAAGGGATTTCCTGGAGTTCTGGAATTCAGCAATAGAATTAGATTACATTGGAATAAAACAGTTTATGTAAATTTGTGAACTTTTTGAATTGCCCCTAAAACATTATTACCACGTGATTTTCAAATTTTAAGATAATGAAAAATAAAATAATAAATATAATCAAATGAACCGAACATTCGAAAACTTTTTCGAGACTATTGAAAATAAAGTTTTTTTATATTTCATCATGTGACATTTGAAATGAGATAATTTTAATTAAAATGTGATATTTTAAAGCAATAGAACGTTAGATAAATAATGTATCACTGAAATATGTATGGTGCACAGTTTTGTTTTAAAAACAATAGTTTATCGGATTCAGTTTGAACGAGAGTGACTGCCCTTCATGACCTGAGTGACCAGCGATTTAAATAAATTCAACTTCATTGTAAAGTCTAAAAGTGCAGAACCTAGAAATGAATTTGTCTTTGTTAACTTCTGCATGGGTCTCCTCCGCCCGCCCAAACCCACCCCATTCTTTTTCCATTCTTCCCCCATGGTGTGTGTCTGGTTCAGATTTAAAAGCTGCAATTCATTTTGTAATGTAGATGGATGCTGAAAGTTGGCAATGATAGATGTAACATCACGTGGTCTCATTCAAGCCACCCGCTGAGCGTCTTTCCGTCCAATGGAAAAGTGATGCAGTTGGCGGAGATAATAGTTCGGGATTTCCCACAACTTAGTTTAAATGCCCTGTATTCAGTCACAAATCCCAATGTATTGTGTTTCTTGGAGTGGGAAAATCCGAACATTTAACTGAACCTTTTTATTAAAGAGATGATTTCCTTTCTAAGTATTTCTTTATTTATAATAAAAGATCTACCTAATGAGAGCATTGACAAGTCTTAATAATTATACATGCATGGTGACCCTAAAAGTTCATAGTGTACGAACATTTCCGTTCTCAATTACTAACAAAACATGTCTGTGTGTGCTGCGTTACTGGTTGTATTGTGAGTAAGAAAAGATGTAAGGGATTAAATGTTTTTTTTTCATTTCCAAAAGATGTTGCCGAAAGAAAACGAGGATTCGAACCCAGGACATTCGGTTTGCCAGTCGAGAGCGCTGCCACTCGGCCACAGTGTCCCGTGTACACATTGTAACGTTACTAAAAAAACAATAACATTTACAAGTTTATTATCATACTTATTACAATAATTTTCCTCAAATAGTTATATCAAGTTGCCTGTTTCTATAGCTGCATAAATAAACTGTTTGTTTTTACCAAATAGTCAGAACACAAATAGAATCTGATCAATGAGATCCGACGCTTTCTCCCACCTAAACCTAAACTCAATTTATACAGTGGACACTAGCCGACCACAGGCTGTCTCCTTCGGACTAAACGGACATGTGACCCTACGGATTTCTCAAGGGACGCCCCCCGTCTGATAGTAAGACTCGCTGGGCAGTCAGCCCGGGGGCACGAGCGGTCTTGACCACTTGGCATGCTAGGGACTTGCACGTTGGCATGAATGGAATGACTCATTAGGATGGACCAGTCTCGGACTGACCAACACGCGCGGGACGGAATACAGGGGGCTGATGGAGGTGTGAATACATAAGCAAACTTTATTCCCAGGGACGTCGGAACAATTTTTTGCTGGGTGGTTCCGTTGGGTTTTTGGGGTCACGAAGAGCAAGAGAGAAGGCAGCCAACGCATGTTATGGTGAACACATTGGTTGAGTCCATATTATGGACATAATATTTGCTCTCGTGAGTAACAATATTAAAAATACAAAAAAACACAGATTTCGGACTTGGCATCAATATAGTTGTAGGATTGTTCAGACATTATGTGCGGAGCAGAAATTAGATAGTAAGCAGATATTCGAGTTATCCCAGATATAAGTGATAGCTCTGACACAAATAATTATAGTATACATAAGCAGTTATAGAGAAGACTATACATCTGGCAAAGAGAACAAACTTTGTAAGGAAATTGCAGCATAAGGATCTTCTGAAACATGCCGTTGACATTTTTGATGTCTGACTGTCTTAGTTAGGTTGCAATAATACTGACAAAAAACTGTATGAAATTTAAATACAGATGAAATATAGAAGAAATAGTTTATGATGAAACATTTATTAAAACATTCAGCATCTACTTCATGTCTTCGTGAAACACACAAGAACGTTATATTCATAAAGCGTCATTTGACAATTAATGGCGCGTTGTTCGGTCACAATCCTAGTAAGGTTTTAATATTTCGATGAAGCCAATATCCCAAGTCAAAAAGATGAGTAGCTGTAAATGTTCGTTGAAAGTGAGTGGCTACCTAGCAGCTACCTAGCCCCACCACCGTTTCTTAACGTCCTCCATCCCGCTCAATTGCCTCGGCCTCAGCAGACACATCTCGTTGCAGCCGAACGCCTGCCGGAAGTGGCAGATGCAGACGAAGGCGTAGAACAGGGTGCCGAAGAGGACCACCATCTGGATGAGGTTCCAAGCGAGCATAATATTGACGTAGAACAGAAGCTCCTCCCTGACCTTCCGGAGCTTGCTCAACTTGCGCGCCAAACGTGGGTCGGACAGTTTATTTCCCACGTATTCTCCACTGCTTTCAAGGGAATGGTCGTCGGCGTTAGAGTTGAAATTTAAACCTTTGCAAATTAGAAAACATAATTTTGAGTAAAAATTTTAATTTTTGTACATCTAGATCTATATATACGGCATTTAACAAAAGGGTTTCAAACTCGCAACCTGCGGGCCGCAAACGGCCCATATGAGCATATTTTACGGCTTGCAACGCATTCAGTGATTGAATTTTTTAGAAAAAGGTAGTTAATATTTTTTCTTCTAGCCACTTTTGGAAGTTTAACGATAGCACCATATTAACCATAAGAAACTTCCACTTAATGACTGAACTAAATAATGACATACAACCACGTAATAGTAATAGTACTCTTTGGACCAAATTGACCTTATAGCCAGGCAATACATTAGTTTAATTAGAGACCGACCGATATTCGGTTTCGGCTTCGTTTTCGGCGCCGAAAATAGGCAAAAACTCTTGTTCGGCGTGTTTGGCCAAAATATTAGTTTTCGGTTTGTTTACGGTTTCGGCCGAAACTGATATTGACTTTCGGTCATGAACCGAAAAAATATTTTAACTTTCAAAATTCATAATGCTACTCTATTGCTGCATCTATTACTCTGCTTATTGATACTTTCATTTAGTTAAACTGTTGTGAATTAATCTGTATAAAGTTGGGGTCTTAAACGAAAACCGGATTTTGGGAGGAAATCATTTATAACTGTGTCCCACGATTTATTCATCTTTTTATCTGAAGAGATATTTGTAAACCGTGTTTGATTAGCACAAACAATTCCTTAACATTATATTCCTTGCAAACACTCGTTTGTCAGAGGCGACCTATAGTTGTTTATTGTTGTTTTTTTCAAATTCCGAATATTGATTGTGAATTTGCGATATAAGCACATGCAACAGCAAATGCAGATGTTAACGCTAGTAGTCGGCATCTCCATTTGATCTACGTATTCGAAAAGAAAAACACTGATTCTGAACGCTTTTTTAACAGACAAACAGACCAATAGACGTAAGGTTGCGAGATACTTGGACTTCAAAAGTAGGACATTGAGAGGCAAAAAGAATGACATATTTAGTGTTTCACAATCCACAATCAGTTCAGTTTTATTACATAAGCTGCCAATAATTGTATATTAGTGAAACTGACCCGACATTGTAATCAATGTAAGCTTAGACTGAAAAGCTACTTGGGCAATTAAAAAAACAACTTTGCAGCACATGTAAGGTTTTTTTCAAAAACGGTTCACTTTCTTACCGGACGTCTGTCAACCCTAGATAGATGTGTCTGGGATTTTATTCATATTCTACAAATATTCTTTTAATGTGTGTAACATATAGATCTAACATTCACTGATTTATATTATAATTATGAAGATCTAAATTCATGACACTACGGCCTTTGACTTCTGCTAATCCAAAATCATCTGCTTTAAAAAGATTTCACCACGTTCTAAGGATCAATGGTCCTTCGTATTATTTTTTTAGTATAATCAATGCAAATTTGTATTTTTCAAACTATAACTTACTTTGCCCGGAGGTGGATAAGGGGGAACCGAAAATGGGTTTAAAAAATATGATATTTAGATCCGAAAATAGGTTTTGAGAAAAAAAAAGAATAGATCTATTAACATCCCTAAGATGAAGTAGAAGACTGAAGTTAATAGTACCGGATTGTTTAATCACTCCAAAGAATGGTTTACTCAAATAGAGTGCCCATAAACTAGTTAATATTACACATAAATGTGCAGTCTTTTGAAATAATTTGTTTCGCATTTTCGGTTTATTTTTTGGTTTCGGCCGAAGTTGTAGTTAAACTTTTTGTTTCGGCTTCGGTTTCGGCCGAAAGTCAATGTATAATATTCGGTATGGTTTCGTTTTCGGCCGAAACTAAAAATTTGGTATCGGTCGGTCTCTAGTTTTAATACATGGAGTTAAATCATGAAATTGTAATCAATTTCATCAAAGAAAAAATGGCATAAAAATGCATCTGATGATGCGAGCCTTAGATTTCTTTCCTAGTCATCATTTGGCCATATAACTATTTGAGTTGCACAACTTCACTACTGATCAAGTACAATATTGAGAAGACCAAAAAAAAAACGTTGCATATTTGAATACCAATTTGGTCTTGAAAGTCGATTCATTTGTGTGTATGTCAGCAAGAATTAATCTGTTGGTTTTTGTTTTTATTGTGGGCAGCAAAATTTTTTATTACTTTTATGTTACGCTCGGTAAAAATTGAGTGTTGTAAGCATAAAATAATTTAACCATAAACCGTATAGTGGCTACATGTCAAGTTCTGTTAAATGTCATGGTTGGCAAACTGGTTGCTGCGAATTTCACAAGAAAGGTAAACAAATGTCATATTTGCGAAGTGCCAGAATTGCTGACTGCAGTAATTGCCACATGTTCTATTTATAGCTCGCTGGTCTCATGTTGGGAATTGAATGCCCAAATAAGGGTCTCAACAAAAGCTCATAATTTTTAGGTAATTAAAATTGGTAACTCGTATTGTGGCTAAACATGATCAAACACAAGTGTTAAATTATAAATGAAATGTCTAACTGTTTACAACTTTATGTCTAATCTATTTAATCTATTTGTATCTAATCTTACTATAGACAGACTTACTTTTTTCTTCTTTAGCGTCCATCCTTTCTCCAGCCTCCATTACTTTAGCACCTTCAACTACCTCTACGTCCCGCCACTGTGTCTCGCGATCCTTGACACATCCTCCGTAAAACTTGGCCGCTCTACCCTCCATTGCAGTCCTGCCCTCTGTGAATCCAACACTTGGGGACTCCTCTCCTTGGCGAATACGCCCACAACATCTCACGAGAACATCCCCAGCTTCTTCGTCGTCGGCATTCCGAATTCGAAACTCTTCAGACGAATCCAGTTTTTCGGAAGATCCATACGCCGTGGCCAAAGGCTGAAGCTCAAACATTGCGCTAAGGGCGTTGGGCGACCCAAAATTCTCCTTGACGTCTTCGTTAAATTCATTTCTTGCCAATATGAAAGCACCTTCTTTGTTGGTTCCTGTCTCTAAAGCGCTATTATCTAAAGTCAAATGATCAAATCTAATTTTACCACAAGACACTACTCTAGGAATAGAATGTAGACTTTCATTCTCAATACTGTCCCCTTTTATAAATCTAAAATTTTGACATTTTTCTTCATAATTAAGTCCTTGTAAATCATTGCGACATGTTTCACAGTTTTGAGCTATTGACGAAATGAGGTTTCGACTGTTGTTCTTCTCAATGCGATTTCCATTGCCTTCATCTTGGATGGCGCTATGACTCGGGACAATGTTCCTACTTACAGTGTCGGGAAATTTTGTGGGGGGATGGAAAGATGGAAACGGTTCCGTACCGCTGACGGGGTAGTCTTCCGGGAGTCCTGTAGAACTAACACAAGCCGACGCGTTAAAGTCCTCATTCCCGTTGTCGATGACGGCCCAAGGTCCGGTGTGTCCAAGAGATGTTGCATCCGAATGGCCGTGTTCTTCACCTGGTTCAATGCAGTCGTAGAAAAATGTCGTATGCTGACCTCTAAACGTGGACCTCCCCCAGTCCTGACAGAAACTGGCCGTAGTGCGATGGTCATCTCTGGGCCCTCCAGTGGTCAGGTGCTTGAAAACGCCGTCGGCCATCTGCACTTGGCGTTCATGTCTATGTGTCTTACGAAGACAATGGCCTGTGCACCAAGTGATGACAAGTACTGGACATCAACTGGACAACCGACTTTGAAACTTGATATTGCTTTTTTGACACTCTACCAAAGAAATATATCTAGTCAGTTTATCTATCTATCTATTTTTCTATAATCTTTCAGTCTGTCTATCTATTGCTTAGTCTCTATCTCTATCTCTCTTTCTACTTATGTCTATAATCTATAATTCTAACAGTTTATATATTATGTATACAAACAGATGTTTATATAAATATTTTTGTCTATCTTGCTACCTGTCATTTGTCTGTCCAACTGTCTGTCGCTCCGCCAAAATATATACCCATTTGTCTATAGGTCTATGTACTAGATCTATTTATATTATTCTATTAACCAACCAGTCTTATCATCTATCTGTATGAATTATGTTTCAATGAGAGTCAATGAGATAACTATAACTATAAGTAAATATATCTCTCTGTTTTATAATCTATATTCTATATGCAGCTTTATTAAAAAAGATATTCTAAATGGTATAAGGCCAATCGATATTATGCCTACGCTATCTAGATCTAGGTCAACCGTAATAATTTAATTTAATTTTAAAATTTAAATAGCAACATTTTGTTTACCTTTTATTGTTTGCTTATATTAGCCAAGCCATCGCCATTTTCCCGGAAATACGACACAGTTTTTCTATATATATTTTACTGTTTGGTTTCGAGGTTAACCTATTCAAACTTCACTTTAGAATTAATATTGTTTTAACATTATTTTCTTCTTCTTAATTCTTTTAATGATCTGCGGTCTGTTGAATTCCTTTTCTGGATCTTTATCTTTTATATTACAGACGATCCTTCTATAAAAAAGATTATTGCGTAATTTACGAGGGATCCAGCCTTGTGGAATATAAGATATACGTTGATCAACTTCTTTTATTATTCATTTGGGGTTTTATTTTTTTCACATGTTATCTGCAAGGGTAATAACTTAATAAATATGTCTTTTTTAAACGTAATATTGAAAAAAAAAAATATTTGTATAGCGCTGCCAACAAACATAATGTAAGCTCATAGCGCATTTGACATTGAGCAACAAACAACTTTAAAAACACGGACATAATTCTCTTGACTAAAACGTATAAAGCGAACTAATAATTATTTATAAACTTTACAAACATAGGACCAGGGTATTAAGTAGTGTTGCTATACACTGAATGCAGAGGCTGGGAGAAGAATTCAGGCCTTTTAAAACAAATGCTATAGAAAGTTATTATGAATACGCTATCAAGAAAGAAAAAAAAATGAATATGTCTTGCTCCAGGTCCACAATCTGGCGGGGAAACAGGAGGCACTCCTTTCAACTGTAAAACGACGAAAGCTGAGGTGGTTTGGTCATACTGTAAGGCATGACTACTTGACCAAAACCACCCTACAAGGTACAGCGGAATGAGCAAGCAGAAAAGGTCGTCAGAAAAAGAAATGGACCGAACTACCTCTTGATACGTTTCTGCAGACGGTTTCTGACCGGAACGAATGGAGAAATCTGGTTACGCGCACCGTCGTAGTACCCACACGACGAAAGTCACGTGGTCTGATGATGATGAGTTTTGCTATGATAAGCTGTAGTGTAGACTAAGGATCGGTAACCTGCGTAACGCGTGGCAGACTTGGCACCCAGAACGATTTTCAATGGCACGCGAGAGACATCCAAGAGGTGTTTTTTTATCGATGTAAAAACAACATGTTGCGGTTCTGAATGAGGAAAACTGACTGTTGAAGCCGATGTTTCTATATGACAAAGCGACACATTTTAGTGAGTTGAATTTGCATGTACAAGGAAAGGGGTCAAACAGCACTTGAACTGTCTGACCACTGGAATGAATTTGCATATATCTTTAGTGAAATCAATTTTAAAATATTTAACTATATGTACTTTCCTTTATAAAGGCATATATTAAGAGAGATAGTTGGGCTTTTTCAGAGGTACATCGAGCACTCAAAGCGGAGTTTACAAACAAAGGCAATACTTTCAAATTCAAGCTTAACTGGCTTGATCTTACTACAATTTTCACAGATGTTTTTTTTTAATGGTGGGATATTGGCGATATTAAACGCAGCCAGGTTTAAGAAAGTCATCTGCTATTCTCAACTGACAGGCATTCGATCTACTTTCAGGTTATGGTTCAACGTATGATTGTGTAAAGTATTTACATCACATGAAAGCTATGTTAAGCATTCATGGAGGTCACTTACACTTCACTGCTCAGAAATGACTACATATTGTTACGTCCACAATCCCCTTGTGGCCAGAGCTGTGTAGATCTTGCTGATAATTCTCGTTAGTCCTAAGGGAGACTTTAATTATTAGTATTTATGTTTCAATAACACGAACTCTTCTTATAGTCCTGGGCACAAATTCAGTATTTGTATTCCAACATTTCCTTTCTTGTACATTATGGTAGTAGATAAATCTTATAGTAATGTATACAACACAATAGGATAGTAACTTGACAAGGAAGCTTCAGTGTAACTGTTGTTGATAGTTTATTTCAGGTGGTATGTTCAATATATACAATATATCTATTATGTACAGTTAGAATAAAATAGTGCAAACACAAACGTTCTCAAAGGAACATATTTTGAAACTCTCTGTCTTTCAGACAAAACAAATCATTAAATACTATCCGAGTGGTGCAAGGGATAGACCCATTACCAGTAGGGGTGAAAATCATGGTATCATTACAAAACTCATAACAAAAACGATAGGAACTTCCCCTATTAAATAATGAGTCGTTCCCAGACTCTGAGAATTTGAGATCAACACAGAATCCCAACATTACCTAGAACCTTTTGTTTTCCTACTAAACGTCCTAATATTGTGTGTAGTAAGAAAAGAGAGAGAGAGAGGAATAAACATTGCGTGTTCCAATTCTTGGAAAAACAATATACATGACACGCCCCCACCCAATGAAAGAAATAATGTACCATATTTACCCAAGTAATACTCAACATGGTACATTTTTCGTACTTAACACTATCGTTTTAACAACCATCAATCAATGGAAGATTATAAGACAATTTAAGCAAACATGGCTCACTGGCACAACTAAATTATAAAAAGTGTCACTACCCAATGGTAATTGTGATTATAACGTGATGGACAAATATTTCCCCGTTAATATTAATATTAACTAATGTCTCAACAAGTACAAATAATTTCAAAATATTCTAGTCATTCTTATTTTAACTATGTACAGTTGTGTGGATTTCCACCAAAAATTTGCAAAAAGTCTTAATCTATTTAAACAAATATAACATTGCTCGAACTCTGTCAATTTTCAACAGTTTACTTCTAATATACCAACCAAAAGATAAGTAATACATAACTCGAATCAAACTATAGGTTACTTCCCCTTTAAATTACAGTGTCAACTTGACATTAACAGTGTTCATACCTAAGATGATGATACTTCCCCTTTTCTCAAATATGAGGAGAAAATACGCTCTGGTTACGATTACTACAGTAATCTAAATATTAAAATGTAATCCACTATTATGCGTTTTTGGCAAATTTGAAAGTTTAATATAAAAGATTGTTCAGGGTTGAATGAGTGCCCACCTTTAGGTACCTTTGTTTCCCTCCATTCCAGGATATATGGAATATATAACAACCTATACAACATAGTGAATATCCACTAGTTTTTCCATTCTATTACCATGATATAACAATTTAGCAATATATTTCCAATATTATCTATTAATTTATACCAATTGATATTACATCTCTTTCTAAGATAAAAATTGTACATATTATTATTTAGTTCCATTCATTAACTATAATAAAACAAGATAATAAATCAACTAGCTCAAAGTTTTCCCACTTAATTGCATGTGATGACAATTACTTTTATCCATCCATATCAAGTAAATACGTGCATATTATATATTTATTGCATCATGCATCAACATTTAAATGGAATTTCTTTTCCATAATCAAATGAATTTAAAATATATCAGAACATCAATATTATACATGATTATAAAAATTATTAATACTTTCAAAAGACTTGACTTCTGTATGATACAAGTATTCTATAGGTATTCCATAATCAAAATTCAAACGAATGATAGGTTATCATGACACATTCTTAATGAATAAATGAGATGATCTGAAAAAGAAGTATAGGGTTATTCAGTCAATCATGTAGCACCCGAGATAGAGTATCAGCTATGACCTTGTCTCTATCTTGTCGATGATACGGGGAATGGGATACCAGTCGGTCTTTGTCAAATTACTTAATTTCCCAAGGTCTCTATAAAACTGCAGTGTGTGGTCGGCTTTTGGTACCATCACACAGGGTGTAAACCATTTGCTATCACATTTTTCTCCTATGTCATCTTCTAACATATACTTTATATCTAATTTAATATGCTCAGGTCTGATGGGGTCAAATGGATGCTGTTTAATAGACCTGGCACTATTGGTTAACACTACATCGTGCTCTATGACATGTGTCCTACTGGGAACATTTGTAAACATTGACTTATTTTCATGTACCAGCTCGGGACCCTAGCTAATGAAATCATGGGGACCTCCCGAGGTTTACTCTTTTCCCTGGAAACATAGGGCTTAAGTAAATTAATATGGCATACCCTCTGTTTTTGTCTCCGGTCAGGAGTCTTTATCAAATAATTGACCTCGCCAAGCTTTGACTCTATCTCATAGGGTCCACTAAACTTTGCACTTAAAGGCTGATTTTGCAAAGGTAGAAACACAAGAACTTTGTCACCTGGTGCAAAAGTTCTAGCTGTAGCTTTACGGTCATAGTTCTGTCTCATACGCTCCTGCATCTGTGGAAAATGAATCTTCACATGGTTAAAAGCATGATAAAGCCTATTTTTAAATTTATCTACATATGACAAAAGTCCAATCGGTTCACTGTCCGTTAGCCAAGTTTCATGTAGAAGTTTCAACGGACCTCTGACTGAGTGTCCATACACAAGTTCGAATGGGCTAAACCCCAGGGATTCCTGAGTGGCCTCCCTTGCAGCGAACAGAACATAAGGCACACCCTTATCCCAGTCTTTCTCGTTTTCATAACAGTACTTTTTAAGCATCGATTTTAATGTCTGATGAAACCTTTCCAGAGCTCCCTGGCTCTCAGGATGATAGGCACTTGATAGCCTATGGCTTATCCCTAATTGTTCCATGACTTGTTTGAAAATGTTTGAAGTAAAGTTAGTCCCCTGGTCGGACTGTACTGTCTTCGGTAGGCCATAACGTGTGAAGAAATTTGTCAGGGCGTCTACCACCTTCACTGTTGTTATGTTCCGCAACGGAATGGCTTCCGGGAAGCGAGTGGATGAACACATGACTGTGAGCAGGTATTGAAAACCGGCTTTTGTTTTCGGCAACGGGCCCACGCAATCAATGAGTATATGACTGAATGGTTCGTCGAACGCTGGTATCGGCTGGAGTGGAGCGACAGGAATTCGTTGGTTAGGACGTCCTACCATTTGGCATACGTGGCAAGTCTTGCAGTATTGTTCGACATCTCTTCTCAGTCCTGGCCAGTAGAAGTAAGGGAGGATACGGTGGTGCGTTTTTCGGACTCCCATGTGACCAGCAAAAGGAAGATCATGCGCCATACGCAGTATATCTTGACGATAGCACTTAGGTATTACAATCTGGTGAATACTGTCCCACTCGTTTGTACCTGAGTTGAGCGGTTTCGACTTTCTCATCAACACTTCATCTTTCATGTAGAAACATTCCGCCATTGCATCTGCAGTCTTTTCGTCAACAGCTTTCATTCTGAGTTGCATTATTACTTCGTCATTCAATTGTTCTTTCACCAATTTCTGCTTTGGTGACAAAATGTTATCGTTCTCTGTTGCATCACCAGTTGTTAGTTCAGCAAAGAACGTAGCACTTAAATCGATGTCAGGTGTTTCTGTTATCACTGTTTCATTCGCATGTGTGTCTTCAGAACAAACAAACACATCTTTCGTTGCACTACACGGCGTAGCAAGAGTCTTTACCGACTTCTTTTTCTGCATTGCTCTTGTCAGTGCACATGTTGGGCGTTCATTGGCAGGACGTAGGTTTTTGTCCTCCGCCATCTTTGTCTCCAACACTTTAACCATGGGCTCGACAGTGACTCTGCCGCCCATAATGTCATTTCCTAATATCATGGAAACGCCTTTGACGGGTAGTGCGCGCCACACTCCCACTACGATGTTACCTGTAAAAATATCCGACTCGAGTTTTATTCTATGCAGTGGAGCTTCCACAGCCTCCATACTAGCACCTCTCAGCACAACAGACTCACCGGTACTGGTGGCATCCGTTAACGGCACACTGCCCTCCAGGATCACGCTGACAGCAGAACCCGTGTCACGTAATATCTGTATTTTCTTCTTGCTGAGTACATCGACTTCTGTCGACACTGTCCCCTCGTAGACAAAGGGTCGAAAATCGGATAGGTCGTCCTCTTCCGGGACTTCAGGAACCATCTGTTCCTCACGGCCTTCTGAAAGCATAATAGATTGAGTAAAGCTATTCTCTTTTACCTTAGATAGACTGTTCTCAAAAACCATCGACTCCACAACTATGGGCGATGCCGGCCGCATTTCTTTTGAGTTTCTTGACCCTGTGTTGCACACTTCTTCTGTCTGCTTGCTATCTTTCTGCACTCTGGCACAGTGTAGAATAGCACCTTGCTTCTTGGTAAGGATCCAACAATCTTTCTTCATGTGGCCCTCTTTCTTGCAATTGAAACATACCACCTTTGCTTTATTTACATCTGTCTGCTTCCTGAAATGAACTAAGTTACTATTATTATTTACACCACTGTTCTTATTATTGTTTTCACTTGTCTCTTTTGGTTTACTAGCCTCCTTGGGCTCTGGTTTGTGCACTTTGGGTTTGTCAGCATAATATGGCTTTATGCTGGCGTGAATTATGGCATAGTTATCTGCCAATCTAGCAGCTTCATGCACATCTTCAACCCCTCGGTCTGAGATGTGGGTTTTAATATCCACTCGAATACAATCATTGAATTCCTCAAACAATATTAGGTTCTTGAGTTTATCAAACTCACTTACATTCTGTGACCTTAGCCACTGTTCTAACATTTTCTCCTTTTGTCTCAAAAAGTCTACATGAGTTTGATCATATGCCTTCTTTCTGTCTCTAAATAGCTTTCTATATTTTTCTGGTGTCAGGGAATAACTTTTTAGCACCCTATCTTTGATCACTTCATAGTCATTTATTTCCTCGGGTGTTAAACTCAACACTACGTCCAATGCTTTTCCTTTGTTGAGAGTTGACCTTAACAATAAAGCCATCTTATCATCAGGGAACTGATAATCTACAGCTATCCTCTCAAAAAGCAAAAAGAAATCTTGAACATCTTCTTCTCTGAATATAGGCAAGTGTTGCTTCATTGCGCTAATATCCATACCATTGCTGTCCCTACGATGGTCAGGTCTGTTCATGCGTGCATCTCTATCCTTTCTCTGCTTTCAATCCTAATTCTTTCATTTTCCCTTTCAGTTTCTATCCTAATTCTTTCCAATTCCATTCTCTTCATAGCTAATTGGAATTTTAGGTTTTCACTCAACCCTTCATCTTCATCATTGTTTGATGATCTAGATGACATATTTCTTACCTCGTCTCCGTGGGCAATTACCTCGCCCCCACTGGGAGCTACATAACCTTCATTGATATCGTTCTGTCCCACTTCAACTACATTACCAGTGTTCATGGCATTCTGCCCGTTCAAACATGTCATAATTTCTTTGATCAAACGATTACGATTAGGTCTTGCCTGTCCTGCCTCAATCCCAAAGGACTCAGCTAATTCTTTTAGTTCAGCAAATGACATGGCATTAAGTTCCTCACTTGATATATTCGAAGCCATAGTATAGCGTTCGAAATATTTGTGATAGTAGAGTAGTATATATTGTATAATAAATATAAAGTTCCAACTCACGATTTGTCCAGAAATTTGCACAATATAATATTACACACTTCTCACTGAGCATGCTATTATAGCATGGATAGTTGCGCTATAAAAGTGCTCATTATTATTATTATTATTATTATTCACACTTCCCCAGGCATAAATACGCAAACCAGTTCTCTCCTCTTTTTTAAAAAGAATAGTTTCACAGTCCTAGAAAACGAAACACAAATATGCCGCTCTCAGTTCTACTAATGTCACAAAATATTTATAGGTCAGGAAAAATATAACTCAAATTTTCCAGACGAGATCAACAAATTTTTTCCAATCCTAGATCAGGAAAAGTAGAACTCAAATATACCGATCGAGACGATTAAATTTTGTTAATCCCAGGTCAGGAAAAGTAGAACTCAAATATACCGGGCGAGACCACCAAATTTTGTTACGTCCACAATCCCCTTGTGGCCAGAGCTGTGTAGATCTTGCTGATAATTCTCGTTAGTCCTAGGGGAGACTTTAATTATTAGTATTTATGTTTCAGTATTACACGAACTCTTCTTATAGTCCTGGGCACAAACTCAGTATTTGTGTTCCAACATTTCCTTTCTTGTACATTATGGTAGTAGATAAATCTTATAGTAATGTATACAACACAATAGAATAGTAACTTGACAAGGAAGCTTCAGTGTAACTGTTGTTGATAGTTTATTTCAGGTGGTATGTTCAATATATACAATATATCTATTATGTACAGTTAGAATAAAATAGTGCAAACACAAACGTTCTCAAAGGAACATATTTTGAAACTCTCTGTCTTTCAGACAAAACAAATCATTAAATACTATCCGAGTGGTGCAAGGGATAGACCCATTACCAGTAGGGGTGAAAATCATGGTATCATTACAAAACTCATAACAAAAACGATAGGAACTTCCCCTATTAAATAATGAGTCGTTCCCAGACTCTGAGAATTTGAGATCAACACAGAATCCCAACATTACCTAGAACCTTTTGTTTTCCTACTAAACGTCCTAATATTGTGTGTAGTAAGAAAAGAGAGAGAGAGAGGAATAAACATTGCGTGTTCCAATTCTTGGAAAAACAATATACATGACAATATTATGTATCTGCCATTATAAATTAACGAAAAGCATTCACGACTAGGCGCTCAATTATTGATACATACAAATTACATTTAAAATAGTTTTCATGCTTATCTTCTATAATTAAATATAAATATATAATTCTAAAACAAAATGTGTTTTTATTAATTTAATAAATAAAAGAGACTTTTTAATAGTATTATATTAGGCAATTGTTGTAATTATTAATGTTAAAAAGATAAACTCCTCACGGTTAAATGGACAAACAATTAATGCAGCAAATGTTTATTTACAATTGTAATTTAATTTATACCTCTAATAATTAAATCTTGTAACGAATACCATAATACTGGATTACTATAAAGAAATAATAATTAGTCAGTAATATTTGTTATATTACAAAACATACATGTTTGGCATCACCATTGAATCACATTTAGAAACTTGATTTCAATTAAAGGGAGATAATAAACCCATTTTATTTGCGCTAATATTATTATTTTATTTTTTTATATTTTTTTTTAATTAAAAAATGTCCTGCAGCTTATAACTTTATAATGACCAAACTGTAAAAAGTAGTTGAAAATGATATAAATATTATATGAGTAAAAATTATATGCACATTTTTCAAACATTACATTAACTACCCAATATGTATGATTACTACGTATCAGTTCCGCTTTACGATAGTCAGACAGTTATCAAAATGTAATTAATGTAAATAAAATCTCAGTTAAACTGAGAACCAAATAATATATTCAATCTTATCAGTTGGTAAGATCCTTATCTTAACAACCTAATGATAATGTTTACAAACTAGTTACCATAAATGTGAAAGTTTGGTAATAAAAATTTTGTATTTATTGGTATAAATGTAAATAGAAAAGATCTTATCCTATCTTATCTTATACATTACAGACGCTCCTTCTATAAAGAAGATTATTGCGTCCTACGCTCATCCGTGGTCCGAGTCTAGTCTTGCATTTTTATTAATGTTTTAAATGATGTTAGGTTATTGGTTTTCCTGGTTTGTTCAGGCAACCCATTCCATGCCCGAATACCACTCGGGAAGAAAGAGTACTTATATGCATTTGTTCTCGCTTAAAAGGTGTTTTTGTCTTTATGTTTATCTGAGCTTTGCAACATATTGTTATTGGGTTGTATTTCTAAATTAGAGTTTAATGCCTTATGTATTATTACTAGTTTACTCTTTGCCCTTCTGTCCTCTAGTGTTTCTAGGTTTAGTGATTTGATTAATGGTGTTACTCTTGTCAATTGGGAATATTCACCAGTTATAAACCTTGCAGCTCTTTTTTGAATTTGTTCTAATTTTTTAATGTTTTCTTTAGTTGATGGGTCCCATACAGATCCTGCCTATTCTAGTATAGGCCTAACTAATGTGAGATAGCATTTTAGTTGTATAATATTATTACATTTGTAAAAGTTCCTTTATATGAATCCTAATGTTTTGTTTGATTTTTTAATTACTTCATCAATATGAGGGTTCCAAGATAACTTATCATTTATTATTACTCCCAGATACCTAGCATTGTTAGTTTGAGTTAGTTCTTTACCATGAATGAAGTAGTTTGCTATTATTATCATAATAACATGCACACTATTTTTTTTATTATAAATAAAAAGCTTTATCGATTTTCTCTAGAAATTACTTTCGTTTCTTGCTATGGAGTTAAATTAATTCTTTAAAAAAAATTAATAAAACAACTATAATAGAGCAGGTTGACTTTAGGCTGTTGGCACGCTGAATGATTTAGAAATCTTACTTTGGCAAACCATTAGAAAAAGGTTGCAGACCCCTGGTGTAGACAATCTAAACCTAGCCCTGGTATAACGGGCAGATGGGCCCAGCTTAGAATAGGCAGATCACAAAACACATGTATAAAGTATAAAGGGAACAGAAAAAAAAGTGTCTTATCTAATTTATTACATACGCTCTTTCTGCACATTATATTACTACGTCCTACGCCAATTTGTTGTTGGAGTCTTCTCTGGCATCTTGAGGCTTTAAATATTGAGTTGTTAGGAGTATTTTTTATAAGCCTTTATCCATGCAAACGGAATAAGAAAATCGTATCTATCCCACTATCTTTCTGATTATCTTAACATAATTTTGTGTTGTATTTTTAACGAACAAGTTGATGCTTAATGTATTTATACCATTTTGCTCTTTGCCCTTCTTTACTCTATTAATTTCTAGATTTATTGATTTATCTTTCGATGTTACATAAACTAGTTATAAATATAGTGCTTGCATTGTATTAACATAAAGATAACTTCATGAATAAGACCTTGTTTTTTTTTTATAAACTTTGACCTAGCGGCGGTTTGTTAACAATGTTCGCTTCTGACCATAGAGAATACTAGAATGATTTTCAAAAGGGCTCATAAAAATTCAACAAAGACTCTTGAAAAATTTGCTAAATTTCATTTTCGAGCTTTTTAATCTCTTTTTTTTTTATCGGAAATCGATTTATCAGCAACAAGTTTTTCTGCAGACAGGAGAGAAAATATTCAGTTTGTTCATTTAGCAGCTTTCGATGGTTAACCGTTTGCTTGTTCCGTTTAATAATGCAGAGGATTCTGGGAATGCTGGGACACAGTTTCATATTGCTGCAGCCTGTATGTAATCAAGTTATAGACTCGAACCTGCATTCACTCCAGCCTTATATAGTGTTAGCCTCGCTTCTCACAATGTCTGACACAATTTTGACATCTGTTGTCTGGCATTGTGTTGACATCTGTTAAATGACACAAGTCTGGCTTAAGTGCAGATATACTTTTGGTTAAAAACTCTGCTTCACTAAACTCATGGACGTTTCGGGACATAATGGCATAATGGCTATTGTAATTCGCTTTTGGCTGGTCTCCCGGCCTCCTCCCTTCAAGGACTCCAACGTATCCAGAATTGCGCAGCCCGATTAGTTCTCAAGAAGAAGAAGTCAAATGATATCAATCCTCTGCTCCGATCTCTGCACTGGCTACCCATCAACAACCGGATCTCATATAAGCTGGCTTCCCTCTGTTATAGGTGCCTGAATAACTGCGCCCCGGATTATCTTCGCTCTTGTATGGAGCTCTACACCCAGTCCCGCCCACTTCGTTCGGCATCTGACGCGCTTACTCTGCGGATCCCTCGTGTGAGGCTAGTGTCCGCTGGCGAACGTTCATTTTCCTACGCAGGACCGTCCGCTTGGAATCACCTCCCCCTACAGCTTCGCCAGAGCCCTAGCTATGACACCTTCAGGAGCCGGCTGAAGACTCACCTATTTCGTCAGCAGAATTAGCGTATTACTATATATTTCGTTGTCTGTCTGTATTCTGTAACTGTCGTCTGCGCATAGAACTGTCACCAACGGGATATGCGCTATATAAGCACCGTTATTATTATTATTATTATTATGAAAATGGTACATCACTTTTATTCTTTACTTTTCCTGTAACCCAGTTTAAAATGTAGGTCATCAATAAAATTTCTCTTTTCACATTGTGAGACTGATTAAATTGTGTGTTGCGCAATGACGTCATCAATTTTTGTGGTGCTTCGCAACCTTTCTAACATTATTAGATCTGACGCACTTGGGAATATTGTACTTGGGAAGGAATTCGACTAGACAATAGAAATTAAGGTTTCACCATCGTACAAAGAAACAATAGTTGGATTCAGAGGCGTAACTTTAAAATTGGCGCCCTCGCCTCACCTTCCCGTTAAGTCAGAGTGTTCTAAATGTAACGTTATAAGCCTCATTTTAGCGCCCTTTAACCCTTGGCCAGGCAGTATATGTACCCCCTGCTCGACGCCTCTGGCTGGATTTACGGCTACGTAAGGCTAGGCAGTTTAAAACAAAGTAAATATATTTTTTTAGGACCACGACGGCATAAGGGCAAAGACTATAATGAGATGACCAGTTGCTCTATTTTTAGAGTTTAAGTGTTGTTGTTTTTCCTTGCTCAGCCAATAACGCTGTCCTAAATGACTCCTAAATGTGCCTAGAGACTTCCGCTGTATACAGCTTTCGATTTTAATATTAATTTTCCATTGATAAAATCATAGCGAATTACTAAACCGGAAGTCTAGAAGACCGGGTGCGATCAGAAATTCCGAAACAGAGTATTTCAAGTTATTAAATAGCAGATAGATCAAATCAAGCTGCCTAACTTATTATAGTGTTTGATAAGGGCTAAACAAAATTACAGGACAAACTTTTATTTTTATTATAAAGTATAATTTCATAAACTCTTTTTTTTTCTACACATTCTGTATATCTCTTCAAATTTTGCAATCTCTCTGTCTGTCTTAAACATTTTTCTGTGTATTTATAACCTCTTTTGAATAGAATGTAAACATAAGAATTATCCCTTATGCGAAGATGAAAGGCATATAAGTACTCTTTATTCCCCAGTGGCATCAGGGACTGGAATGGGTTACCTGAACAAAACAGAAAAACCAGTAATTTAACATCAGTTACAACACTAATAAAACACTAATAAAAATGCAAGACTAGACTCAGACCACGAAACAGCGTAGGACGCAAAAATCTTTTTTATACAAGGAGCGTCCGTCCGTAATATATAAGAGAATAATTTTACTTGGAAGGCTTGAAATATAAGTAGATGCATTTTATTAACACAATTATCGTCTCTGTGGTGAATCCCAATACCACGCCCGCTACCCAGCCCTTCCCTGCCCCCAGCTACCAGCCCCACTATCAAACCCTCATAACAGCTCTAACGCCAACTGACTGCTGTTCCAAAAAAAAAAAAAATAATAATAAAATAAAGGGAGTTAATTCAATAAATTTGCTGCCGAGTAAATCCTAGCAAATGTTGTTGGAACTCTTCATGGTTCTGTTGACTTTAACTCTTTGCAGCCCAGTATCTGTACTTTAGGTGCATACGAACTATTCATTTGGTGAAATCGGCTTAATAAACTAACACACACACAAACACACTCACAAACACACACACACACAGCCCGAGCTACTTTCAATATGAGTACATTGAAACTGGAGAACAGATAACCCCTACGGCTGTATACACCTCCCCCCCCCCCCAATTCCTCTCTTTTTTCCAAATTAACGCCAGTTAGCATATTTTATCCGGGTGGATCGATGCAATTTAAAACTGGCCGAATCTCGCACGGGATGTAAAACGAGAGGTCAATGTAAAATAAGAAAGGTCACTGTGTATCGTTTCCTTTTGGACGGAACAAAGTCTTGAATTTTTTTGTTTAGTTTCGTATATTTTAAACCAAAAAAGTGAAACAGGGATTTCTCATTGAGAGGATGAATTAATGGAATGATAGATAGATGGATGAAGAGATGGAAAATACAATAGATAGATAGGTGGATAGCCGGTTTAATGAAAGGATGGATAGCAGATAGACAGATAGATGTTAGTTGGAAAGATGTATGAATGGGTAATATATCTAAATGGATATAGTGACATCTTATCTTATATATTACAGACGCTCCTTCTTTAAAGAAGATTTTTGAGTTCTACGTTTATACGTAGTCTGAGTCTAGTCTTGCTTTTTTATTAATGTTTTAAATGATGTTAAGTTACTGGTTTTCCTGGTTGGTTCAGGTAATCCATTCCAGGCTCGGATGCATATCGGGAAGAAATAATACTTACTTGCATTTGTTCTTGCATAAGGGATAAGGGAAGTGTTTTTGTCTTTATGTATAACAATAACAACAGTTGTTATTGTGTTGTATTTCTAAATTAGAGTTTAATGTTATGTGTATTATTACTGCTTTAGGCTACTGTTTGCCATTCTGCAGCTCTTTTCTTACTTTTTAATGTTCACTTTATTGAAAATGTCCCATACAGAAGATGAATATTCTAGTATAGGCCTAACTAATGTGAGGTATCATTTAGTTTTATGTTTGGATTACATTTTTAAAAGTTCCGTTTTACGAAGCTTAATGTTTTGTTAGATTTTTTTTTACTTCATCATTATGTGAATTCCAAGATAATTTATCATTTACTATTACTCCTAAGTACTTTGCATTGTTAGTTTGGGTTTGGTCTTTAACTGTTGGCACTTTTCTGGGTGAAAAAAAAAATACTCCAGTTAGAGTCCCATGTTTGTAATTCATCTAGGTCCTTTTATGTTTGTATTGTTCTCTACGTTTTAAAATCATCTGCAAATAACCTTTCTTTTGTTCCTGTGTTGGGTAAGTCATTATTATATAATATTAATATAATATATCAATGATGAAAAGATGGATGGATGGATAAAGTGGAGGAAAAAAGGCTAGATAGATGGCTAGATGGATAGATGGATGGATGGATAGACTGAAGGAAGAAGAATAGATATATGGATAGATGGATGGATGGATAGACTGAAGGAAGAAGAATAGATATATGGATAGATGGATGGATGGATAGACTGAAGGAAGAAGAATAGATATATGGAAAGATGGATGGAAAGCTACATAGATGGATGTGTAGACAGATAGATATCTGGATGGATCTGTTATCGACTCATGTAGCATCAGTATTCTGTTCATCAAACTCCATCTCTCCATCTCTCCTTCCCTTCCAATTCTTCTTTTCGTTCCAAATCGTTTCAAAAACAACAAAAAAGTCAAGAGAATAGAAACTCAATTTGTGGTAATAGCTCAGCTATGGAATGAGAAAAAGGAGAGAGAAAAAAGAGACAGAGAAAAAGAGACAGAGAGAGAGAGAGAGAGAGAGAGAGAGAGAGAGAGGGGGGGGGGAGGCGTGTACAACCTGGCCTAGTTTGTGACACGTCAGCCAATCCGATCTAAAGCGTTTGTTTGTTTCATGGTACATTGGTTTTAGTAGTTCTGTTTGTTGTTGTCAATTGGGAAATGTAGATCTGAACATAACATCTATCTATCTTTATTTTATCTGTCATCTATCTATCTATCTATTTACTATCTATCTATCCTCTTTCTATATATCATCTATACATCTATTTATCATCTAATTATCTATTATCTGTCTGTATTTCTATATGTGTTTCTAATTATCTTTCTATCGATCTCTCTATCATCTAACTATCTAATCCATCTATCATCTAATATATCTATCATCTATCTATCTAACTTACTAATTATCTTTCTATCTATCTATCCAACTATCTATCTATCTATCATCTATCTATCTATCAATCTCTCTCTCTCTCTCTCTCTCTCTCTCTCTCTCTCTTTCTGTATATATATGAATCAATATTGCCTATCTTTTTTTTCTAACTATTCAACATTGCATGAATTAATCAACCCATCTATCTATCAATTCTACCTATCTTTCTATCTAGTTAAGTATACATCTATCTATCATCCAATCCTTCTATCTTTCTATGAATCTGTATTTCTATTTATCTAACTATACATTCATCATCTTATCTATACATCCATCTCTCTTTAGCCAAAATTAATTCAATGTGCACATTTTTAAAGAAAAATGAAGAAAAATTATCGATATTGAAAAAAACAAAAACGGTGGTCAGGCGAGGTTGGGTTGGCGCTGGACCCGCTTGCCCCCCCCCCCCCTTTCTTGTGGCTACGCCTATGTTGAGAAGTTTTAGTGTTTTATATTAAACTATATATTGCAAAAAAAAAGTGTTATAAATGGATTCTGTATAGCTTTAATATATAGGCCTACAACTAACACAGCTTTAATTGTAAGACATTGTAGCTTTGTCTTACAGTAACACACGTGACTTCTTGACAATGGATTATTTCATCCATCACCATAACTTCCTGCTTTTAACATAACTAATATCGATATAATAAAAAGCTAATAATTTTTGTTAAATCTGCATATAAAAAAAGCCAGCGATTGAAACTTGAAAATGTCCACTAACGATGGTTTCGATCAGAAATGTCACATTCGACTGTCAGCTGAAACACATCATAAGGTATATTTGACTTTATTCTGACCCACTTTCTTCTGACCCACTTTCTTCTGACCCACTTTCTTCTGACCCACTTTTTTCTGACCCACTTTATTGCTTTTTTAGAAATGGTAAAAAAAAAAATCCCCCCATCACAAATACCGGGGCCTGAACAACCGCCCATTAACAGAGTATCCGACGTGTTGAATGCCGACCACGAAAATCCCCTCCCCCCTCCCACCCCCCATTAAACATACTGTACAATAATAGCGATTAGGGAAGGGGGGATGGCGTGGGGGGCAGGGGGGGGGGAAATGAGTGAGTAGACAGGATTTACTGAAAGAAAGAAACACTTTAAAGTGACATCAGTAACTTGGAGGCTTAGTAAAGAAAAAAGAACATTGACTTAAACTTATAGTATTTATTTATTTTACATCTAGTTGACTTTTTAAAGAAGAACTTTCTGGTATATTCAAGTAAACTTTAAGTTTTTTACATTTGTTTAAAAAAAAAAACTTTATTCACATTTTAATAAAAGCAATCTTTAAAAAAAAAAGTCTAAATGTCAAAGATTGTCTGTTGAATATTAGACTATATTTTCGCTATATCATAATTCTGGCAAATAATTATTTTTTCTACATTTTATACTTTTAGATGACGATTGTGCCCTACACTTTACATTTTTAAAAGCTATGTAGTTGTTGGTATTACTAACTAATTCAGGCGATCCATATAATAATCTTCTTCTGTAATGCATACGATAAGAAGAATAAGACGGATTATTGTGTAAACTAAAAGCAAGATTGTAGGAGTTGGTGTTTAAATGTAATGTCACCTTTAAAACATTGGATAATTTTGGTTAAGTTAGCTTAGAGAAAATCTAGCAATGTTTCTATTATAAGTTGGCATCATTTAAAAACAAAATCATTTTCAGAAAATTGTTTCAGTCCAAACCAAAAACTATAATAAGTTGGACCGCTTATTCTATTTTTAGAGTTTATATTATTATGTTCTTTTTCCGTGCGCAACCAATATAAGGCTGCCTTAAATGACTTCTACGCTCCTAGGTTTGCATTAAAGGTTTCCGCTGTATACAACTTTCGATTTTAACTTTAATTTTTCATTGAGAAAATCATACAGGAAGTGTACAATACAAAAGGGAATCGGGAATTCTGAAAAGAAGTCATTCGAGTCATCGAATAGCAGAAATATTAAAGCACGTGGTCCATCTTATTATAGTCTTTGTCCAAACACAGGCCTCTGTAATCAGGTGAGACGAAATAGAAAGATTGATAAAGAGAGAGAGAGAGAGAGAGAGCGTATGCAATAGTGTGAACGCCAAAGAGAGATACATGTTTATGGGCTGACAAGGTAGACTATTAGGTTGAAAAACGCTCGAGAAAACAAAAGGGAGATAAAAATAGGAGTTACGGGCCTTGCCTCGAAAAATTTAAAAAAAATCTTTTAGCTGGAATGAAATGACACATGAAATAAGTCGGACAAACGCGATATTACGGAATCGCGTGTCCTAGCGGGTGAAAGCTGTAGGGAGAGGACGGGGGCGTTGCATGCCTTTGAGCCGCCCCCTGAAATACTTCATCTCGGTTTGACCGTTTGAGGTGACCGTCGGCTTATTCAGCAGGCAGTGGCAATCAGACCGCGTAATGGTCAGTTTTGCGCGGGCATCCTGTTATTTCATGCGGGGATGGACCCTAAGCAGAGCCCTATAATTGTAAGAAATCTGCATAGAACAGGTTCCAGCCCTTTAATATTGCAGCAAGACAAAAAAAGAAAAGAATAAAAGTTCTAACGTAAAAATTTTCTCTAAGTGCGTGCATTATATTTTATTATCATTGACCATTTTTTTTATATTTTACAGCTCGATACAATATTTTAATAACAGTAATTTGACGTCATTTCCTTTTAAGAAACCGGATGAGTGATTTTAACTAGAGTTATCTATCCTTCCTATTTCTTATCTTATATATTACAGACGCTCCTTCTTGGCATAAGATTATTGCGTCCTACGCTCAAACGTGTTTTGCATTTTGATCAGTGTTTTAAATGATCTCAAAGTGTGGATCACTTCCTTCTTGAATGCCCTGAGCTAACCTACCTCAAATATACTCTGCTCCCCCCACATCCTACCATTAGCAACACACTATATAGCAATATGGAACAACTGAAAAAGACATGTAAATATGTTTGTCTGGCATTGACTGCAAGAGAGCAAACAGCTCTGCAGATGAAAAAGAAATGATATCAAGTTTCTGGTTTTCCTGGTTTGTTCAGGCAACCCACTACATGCCCGGATGCCACTCGGAAAGAAAGAGTACTTGTATGCATTGGCTTTTTCAATATGGGATAAGAAAAATTTGTGTTTTGTCCTTATGTTTATAGGAGCTTTGTAACAGGTTTTTATTGTGTAGTATTTCTAAATTAGAGTTTAATGCCTAATGTATTATTACTACTTTACTTTTTGCCCTTCTGTCCTCTAGTGTTTCTAGGTTTAGTGATTTAATTATTGGTGTTACTCTTTGTCAGTTGTGAATATTCTCTAGTATTTGTCGTTGCACTGACACACACACATGAACCAATTGACTATTTCCAACTAGAATGTCCTGAACTAACCAATCTCAACATTGTTTCCCCATTAGACAAACCATTTCCAACAGACTATACTATAACAATATAGAATATATAAAATCAAAGAACTTCTATCTTTGTCTGGCATTGACTGCAAGAGTACAAACAGCCCCGCAGCCGGGGCTAGAAGAAGTAGAAGAAGAACCTATGGATGGAAGCCATAATGTCTTTTATAAAAACAACTGGATATCCGGAATATTTTTAAAACGAGGATGCACGTTCGGCATAGTTTTTCGTTAATTTATTTGACGTCCCAACAAGTTTAACTTACAACAAGAGAAGTTACAACTAAAAATATTGCATAAACAAAGTGCGTTAAGGACAACTGGGTTATCGAGTGATTGACCATTGATGCAAGGGTCAGCACGACCTTAGCGGAAGACCCGGTCACTATTGGAATGCTCACATCCCGCCCCCCCCCCACTACCATCCCGTCGGATCATTTTTGTCAGCTCAGTTAGTTGTTTCTACATCCATCAACACCACACCCCTCCGCCCCACCCCGCCATGTCTGGAGATCTCTTTGGTGATGATCTCAACGGGTCTTCAGAGTCTGGCCTTCTAACTACTCCCGCTCCACCAACCCACGCCCCCGCACGATGCCTTAACGCCCTTCTCTCCATCCATTATCGTTTGGCTTAGATACCTTCATATACTCTATTTATAAATATATATAAAAGAGATAGAAGGGAAAACGTCGATATGATATGAGCGTGAATGGCGACTTTGGAATCTCATGAAAGTTGGGAATTGTAAAAATCCCGTGCTTGGCGACTTGTAGAAATCATGGGTGTGGCGAATTTTAGAAGTAATGTTTGTGCATCTCTGTAGAAATCATATGTTTGGCGATTTACAGAAATCCTGTGTTTGGCGATTTACAGAAATCCTGTGTTTGGCGACTTGTAGAAATCATATGTTTGGCGACTTGTAGAAAACATTTGACTGGCGAATTGTAGGAATAATATGTTTGGAGACTTACATAATTCGTGTGTTTTGCGACCTGTAGAAATCATACAGAAATAATGTGTTTGGCAACTTACAAAAATCCTGTTTCTTGACTTGTAGAAATCATGTGTCTGGAAAATACACGCATGACTGCAGCAAAAGGCATTTTTTCTGACGGTTTCGATCTGTTCCAAGATTTATCTGAAGCTTGTCATATTTCTGTTTCATTCTGTTCGAGTTTTTTGTTTCATGTTTTTCTTTTTCCCCTATCTAAGTTTTTCTCTCAGTTTTCCATCTTTTTCATGTTTTTGTTGGTCGTTTTTTTTTCAAGGGTTTTGTTTTAGGCTAGAGATTTATAAGGGCGGACCAGCTTGTGAATAGTGTTTTCAAAGGTGTTGCCTACAAAAGTAAGAGATGGACATATAACTTTTAGAGAGGTAAAGAGTGAGAGAAAAAGAAAGAGTGAGAGAGAGAGGAAAAAAATTGTTAGATAGTTTGATAAATTTCTTAAACAAGCATATGATCAATATGATTGAAGAAGACTACAAATGTATAAGAAATATTTCTTCTAATACTTTCTGTTTTACCCTTGAATTCGGATGAATTGATTGCGTTTGCTTTACAATAACTTTAGGTAGAAATTTATTACTATACTGATATCGAAAGATACATTTTATTGAGTGTGATTTGAACAAAAATTACAAAGGGTCCAAAACATGGCTGCGAAAATTGTTGTGAACCATGAAGCAAACTGAACAACCTGTCTAAACAAATTACACTGACTTCCTATAACAATTAGGATAAAAATTTAATGATAGTGTGGGTGTTTGTCTATTTGATGTTTATGTTCTTGTGTACGTATAATTGTTCAATATTGCTTGAAGATATTGTTCATTAACAATGAAAGACGGAACATCAAGTAGAATTGCTACTTGTTTGGATCAATAAAGAAATCTTTTATCTTTTCCAACCATAGTAAAAATCATCTCTTATCTTCACACACACACACTTTTTCTCTCTTCTTTCCGTCTCTTTTTGCCACTCACACTTTCTCTCTCTCTCTCTCTCTATCTCTGGATTTCTTTATTAATTTCTGTCATTCCTCTACTCCTCTCTTGTTTTCTCTGGATATCTCTTCTGTTTCGTTTATCTCACCCTCTAGCTCATTGATGTGCACATTTTCTCCCTTTTTTCTCTCTATCTTCCTCGTTAATGTTTTCACTTTTTATGACTTTTCCTCTTTCCATCTGGCCGCTCTTTCACTTTCTCTCTCGCTCTCTCTCTCTCTCTTTTCTTTATTTTTCCACCTCGTTGGGCCGAATGTCTGTTTATTCTATGAGATTCCATTGGCCTTTGGTGGTCAACTGTCTTATCCCTCAACACTCAACCTAACAGCCTTTTCATTAGTCACTTAAAGTTATCTTATCTTATATATTACTGACGCTCCTTCTATAACGAAGAGTATTGCGTCCTACGCTCATCCGTGGTCTAGTCGTACAACTTATAATTCAATCAAAGAACATGTAACTCTTGTATTCACAAAGTAAATACTGACTATGCTTAGAACTTCGTTACAAAAAAGATCGATTTAACAGAAATGGTAGAAGCTCTTGTCTTCAAATAAATCTGTAACACTAATTTAAAAAAAGTTAACCAATCATTAATAAACAAGATAATTAAATATTTTGACTATGTACATTTGTTTTGACAAAATAGAAATTATCTCTATCTCTGGAACTCTTTCATACTCGTACATATTGACAATTCTCTTAGAAATTTGATTTGACAAATTAAGAAATCCCCATCACTCGTATTTCACTAATTATAAACTAATTATCGTCTGTCTCCCCTTGTCACTTCAACTGGACATGGGCTTGTCAATTTCGCTCTGGTAATACCATAAAAAACAAACAAACGTGGAAGTCTGTTGATTCTTGTCACTCACCCGGCGGCCCCCAGTCGTTTTCTATTGTCTCCAAACATCAGTACCCTTAGCGATAAACGCGTGGGTCGGAGGCTATTCGCACGTCCACATTTCGTGCAAACTCTTAAAGAACCGAGAATGAAGTAGACATTGTTAACTGTTTAAAGTCAGCATACAGCCCCGTCTCTAAGGAAAAAAAAAGATCTAACAACTTCTGAATTTTAAAATAGTTATAGAAAAGTTTTAGCAAATATTGTCATGTATATTGTTTTTCCAAGAATTGGAACACGCAATGTTTATTCTCCTCTCTCTCTCTTTTCTTACTACACGCGATATTAGGACGTTTAGTAGGAAAACGAAAGGTTCTAGGTAATGCTGGGATTCTGTGTTGATCTCAAATTCTCAGAGTCTGGGAACGACTCATTATTTAATAGGGGAAGTTCATATCGTTTTGTTATGAGTTTTGTAATGTTACCATGATTTTCACCCCTACTGGTAGTGGGTCTGTCCCTTGCACCACTCGGATAGTATTTAATGATTTGTTTTGTCTGAAAGACAGAGAGTTTCAAAATATGTTCCTTTGAACGTTTGTGTTTGCACTATTTTATTCTAACTGTACATAATAGATATATTGTATATATTGAACATACCACCTGAAATAAACTATCAACAACAGTTACACTGAATCTTCTTTGTCAAGTTACTATCCTATTGTGTTGTATACATTACTATAAGATTTATCTACTACCATAATTTACAAGAGAGGAAATGTTGGAATACAAATACTGAATTTGAGCCCAGGACTATAAGAAGAGTTCGTGTAATACTGAAACATAAATACTAATAATTAAAGTCTCCCCTAGGACTAACGAGAATTATCAGCAAGATCTACACAGCTCTGGCCACAAGGGGATTGTGGACGTAACAAAATTTGGTGGTCTCGCCCGGTATATTTGAGTTCTACTTTTCCTGACCTAGGATTGACAAGATTTGGTAGTCTCGTTCGGACTGTGAAACTATTCTTTTTAAAAAGAGGAGAGAACTGGTTTGCGTTTTTATTCCTTGGGAAGTGTGAAGATTCCACGAAGTGTTTAATATTATATTGTGCAAATTTCTGGACAAATCGTAAGTTGGAACTTTATATTTTATTATACAATATATACTACTCTACTATAACAAATATTTCGAACGCTATACTATGGCTTCGAATATATCAAGTGAGGAACTCAATGCCATGTCATTTGCTGAACTAAAAGAATTAGCTGAGTCCTTTGGGATTGAGGCAGGACAGGCAAGACCTAATCGTAATCGTTTGACCAAAGAAATTATGACATGTTTGAACGGGCAGAATGCCATGAACACTGGTAGTGTAGTTGAAGTGGGACAGAACGATATCAATGAAGGTTATGTAGCTCCCAGTGGGGGCGAGGTAATTGCCCACGGAGACGAGGTAAGAAATATGTCATCTAGATCATCAAACAATGATGAAGATGAAGGGTTGAGTGAAAACCTAAAATTCCAATTAGCTATGAAGAGAATGGAATTAGAAAGTATGGAAAGGAGAGAATTGGAAAGAATTAGGATAGAAATTGAAAGCAGAGAAAGGATAGAGATGGCACGCATGAACAGACCTGACCATCGTAGGGACAGCAACGGTATGGATATTAGCGCAATGAAGCAACACTTGCCTATATTCAGAGAAGAAGATGTTCAAGATTTCTTTTTGCTTTTTGAGAGGATAGCTGTAGATTATCAGTTCCCTGATGATAAGATGGCTTTATTGTTAAGGTCAACTCTCAACAAAGGAAAAGCATTGGACGTAGTGTTGAGTTTAACACCCGAGGAAATAAATGACTATGAAGTAATCAAAGATAGGGTGCTGAAAAGTTATTCCCTGACACCAGAAAAATATAGAAAGCTATTTAGAGACAGAAAAAAGGCATATGATCAAACTCATGTAGACTTTTTGAGACAAAAGGAGAAAATGTTAGAACAGTGGCTAAGGTCACAGAATGTAAGTGAGTTTGATAAACTCAAGAACCTAATATTGTTTGAGGAATTCAATGATTGTATTCGAGTGGATATTAAAACCCACATCTCAGACCGAGGGGTTGAAGATGTGCATGAAGCTGCTAGATTGGCAGATAACTATGCCATAATTCACGCCAGCATAAAGCCATATTATGCTGACAAACCCAAAGTGCACAAACCAGAGTCCAAGGAGGCTAGTAAACCAAAAGAGACAAGTGAAAACAATAATAAGAACAGTGGTGTAAATAATAATAGTAACTTAGTTCATTTCAGGAAGCAGACAGATGTAAATAAAGCAAAGGTGGTATGTTTCAATTGCAAGAAAGAGGGCCACATGAAGAAAGATTGTTGGATCCTTACCAAGAAGCAAGGTGCTATTCTACACTGTGCCAGAGTGCAGAAAGATAGCAAGCAGACAGAAGAAGTGTGCAACACAGGGTCAAGAAACTCAAAAGAAATGCGGCCGGCATCGCCCATAGTTGTGGAGTCGATGGTTTTTGAGAACAGTCTATCTAAGGTAAAAGAGAATAGCTGTACTCAATCTATTATGCTTTCGGAAGGCCGTGAGGAACAGATGGTTCCTGAAGTCCCGGAAGAGGACGACCTATCCGATTTTCGACCCTTTGTCTACGAAGGGACAGTGTCGACAGAAGTCGATGTACTCAGCAAGAAGAAAATACAGATATTACGTGACACGGGTTCTGCTGTCAGCGTGATCCTGGAGGGCAGTGTGCCGTTAACAGATGCCACCAGTACCGGTGAGTCTGTTGTGCTGAGAGGTGCTAGTATGGAGGCTGTGGAAGCTCCACTGCACAGAATAAAACTCGAGTCGGATATTTTTACAGGTAACATCGTAGTGGGAGTGTGGCGCGCACTACCCGTCAAAGGCGTTTCCATGATATTAGGAAATGACATTATGGGCGGCAGAGTCACTGTCGAGCCCATGGTTAAAGTGTTGGAGACAAAGATGGCGGAGGACAAAAACCTACGTCCTGCCAATGAACGCCCAACATGTGCACTGACAAGAGCAATGCAGAAAAAGAAGTCGGTAAAGACTCCTGCTACGCCGTGTAGTGCAACGAAAGATGTGTTTGTCTGTTCTGAAGACACACATGCGAATGAAACAGTGATAACAGAAACACCTGACATCGATTTAAGTGCTACGTTCTTTGCTGAACTAACAACTGGTGATGCAACAGAGAACGATAACATTTTGTCACCAAAGCAGAAATTGGTGAAAGAACAATTGAATGACGAAGTAATAATGCAACTCAGAATGAAAGCTGTTGACGAAAAGACTGCAGATGCAATGGCGGAATGTTTCTACATGAAAGATGAAGTATTGATGAGAAAGTCGAAACCGCTCAACTCAGGTACAAACGAGTGGGACAGTATTCACCAGATTGTAATACCTAAGTGCTATCGTCAAGATATACTGCGTATGGCGCATGATCTTCCTTTCGCTGGTCACATGGGAGTCCGGAAAACGCACCACCGTATCCTCCCTTACTTCTACTGGCCAGGACTGAGAAGAGATGTCGAACAATACTGCAAGACTTGCCACGTATGCCAAATGGTAGGACGTCCTAACCAACGAATTCCTGTCGCTCCACTCCAGCCGATACCAGCGTTCGACGAACCATTCAGTCATATACTCATTGATTGCGTGGGCCCGTTGCCGAAAACAAAAGCCGGTTTTCAATACCTGCTCACAGTCATGTGTTCATCCACTCGCTTCCCGGAAGCCATTCCGTTGCGGAACATAACAACAGTGAAGGTGGTAGACGCCCTGACAAATTTCTTCACACGTTATGGCCTACCGAAGACAGTACAGTCCGACCAGGGGACTAACTTTACTTCGAACATTTTCAAACAAGTCATGGAACAATTAGGGATAAGCCATAGGCTATCAAGTGCCTATCATCCTGAGAGCCAGGGAGCTCTGGAAAGGTTTCATCAGACATTAAAATCGATGCTTAAAAAGTACTGTTATGAAAACGAGAAAGACTGGGATAAGGGTGTGCCTTATGTACTGTTCGCTGCAAGGGAGGCCACTCAGGAATCCCTGGGGTTTAGCCCATTCGAACTTGTGTATGGACACTCAGTCAGAGGTCCGTTGAAACTTCTACATGAAACTTGGCTAACGGACAGTGAACCGATTGGACTTTTGTCATATGTAGATAAATTTAAAAATAGGCTTTATCATGCTTTTAACCATGTGAAGATTCATTTTCCACAGATGCAGGAGCGTATGAGACAGAACTATGACCGTAAAGCTACAGCTAGAACTTTTGCACCAGGTGACAAAGTTCTTGTATTTCTACCTTTGCAAAATCAGCCTTTAAGTGCAAAGTTTAGTGGACCCTATGAGATAGAGTCAAAGCTTGGCGAGGTCAATTATTTGATAAAGACTCCTGACCGGAGACAAAAACAGAGGGTATGCCATATTAATTTACTTAAGCCCTATGTTTCCAGGGAAAAGAGTAAACCACGGGAGGTCCCCATGATTTCATTAGCTAGAGTCCCGACGGATTTATCCAGGATAGAATATAAGTTTGCAGAAAGTAAACTTAATAATACAGATGCCCTTAAGAGTTTAGATACAAGGCTAGAACATCTTCCGGTAGAAGATAAGGAGAAGATTATTGAGCTGGTACATGAAAATAAGTCAATGTTTACAAATGTTCCCAGTAGGACACATGTCATAGAGCACGATGTAGTGTTAACCGAGGGTGCCAGGTCTATTAAACAGCATCCATTTGACCCCATCAGACCTGAGCATATTAAATTAAATGTAAAGTATATGTTAGAAGATGACATAGGAGAAAAATGTGATAGCAAATGGTCTACACCCTGTGTGATGGTACCAAAAGCCGACCACACACTGCAGTTTTATAGAGACTTTGGGAAATTAAGTAATTTGACAAAGACCGACTGGTATCCCATTCCCCGTATCATCGACAAGATAGAGACAAGGTCATAGCTGATACTCTATCTCGGGTGCTACATGATTGACTGAATAACCCTATACTACTTTTTCAGATCATCTCACTTATTCATCATGTGTCATGATAACCTATCATTCGTTTGAATTTTGATTATGGAATACCTATAGAATACTTGTATCATACAGAAGTCAAGTCTTTTGAAAGTATTAATAATTCTTATAATCATGTATAATATTGATGTTCTGATATATTTTAAATTCATTTGATTATGGAAAAGAAATTCCATTTAAATGTTGATGCATGATGCAATAAATATATAATATGCACGTATTTACTTGATATGGATGGATAGAAGTAATTGTCATCACATGCAATTAAGTGGGAAAACTTTGAGCTAGTTGATTTATTATCTTGTTTTATTTTAGTTAATGAATGGAACTAAATAATAATATGTACAATTTTTATCTTAGAAAGAGATGTAATCTTAATTGGTATAAATTAATAGATAATATTGGAAATCTATTGCTAAATTGTTATATCATGGTAATAGAATGGGAAAAACTAGTGGATATTCACTATGTTGTATATAGGTTGTTATATATTCCATATATCCGGGAATGGAGGGAAACAAAGGTACCTAAAGGTGAGCACTCATTCAACCCTGAACAATCTTTTATATTAAACTTTTAAATTTGCCAAAAACGCATAATAGTGGATTACATTTTAATATTTAGATTACTGTAGTAATCGTAACTAGAGTGTATTTTCTCCTCGTATTTGAGAAAAGGGGAAGTATCATCATCTTAGGTATGAACCCTGTTAATGTCAAGTTGACACTGTAATTTAAAGGGGAAGTAACCTATAGTTTGATTCGAGTTATGTATTACTTATCTTTTGGTTTGTATATTAGAAGTAAACTGTTGGAAATTGACAGAGTTTGAGCAATGTTATATTTGTTTAAATAGATTAAGACTTTTTGCAAATTTTTGGTGGAAATCCACACAACTGTACATAGTTAAAATAAGAATGACTAGAATATTTTTGAATTATTTGTACTTGTTGAGACACTAGTTAATATTAATACTAACGGTGAAATATTTGTCCATCACGTTATAATCACAATTACCATTGGGTAGTGACACTTTTTATAATTTAGTTGTGCCAGTGAGCCATGTTTGCTTAAATTGTCTAATAATCTTCCATTGATTGTTGGTTATTAAAACGATAGTGTTAAGTACGAAAAATGTACCATGTTGAGTATTACTTGGGTAATTATGGTACATTATTTCTTTCATTGGGTGGGGGCGTGTCATGTATATTGTTTTTCCAAGAATTGGAACACGCAATGTTTATTCTCCTCTCTCTCTCTTTTCTTACTACACGCGATATTAGGACGTTTAGTAGGAAAACGAAAGGTTCTAGGTAATGCTGGGATTCTGTGTTGATCTCAAATTCTCAGAGTCTGGGAACGACTCATTATTTAATAGGGGAAGTTCATATCGTTTTGTTATGAGTTTTGTAATGTTACCATGATTTTCACCCCTACTGGTAGTGGGTCTGTCCCTTGCACCACTCGGATAGTATTTAATGATTTGTTTTGTCTGAAAGACAGAGAGTTTCAAAATATGTTCCTTTGAACGTTTGTGTTTGCACTATTTTATTCTAACTGTACATAATAGATATATTGTATATATTGAACATACCACCTGAAATAAACTATCAACAACAGTTACACTGAATCTTCTTTGTCAAGTTACTATCCTATTGTGTTGTATACATTACTATAAGATTTATCTACTACCATAATTTACAAGAGAGGAAATGTTGGAATACAAATACTGAATTTGAGCCCAGGACTATAAGAAGAGTTCGTGTAATACTGAAACATAAATACTAATAATTAAAGTCTCCCCTAGGACTAACGAGAATTATCAGCAAGATCTACACAGCTCTGGCCACAAGGGGATTGTGGACGTAACAATATTATTTCTAATTAGACTTGACTGAAGCGTCATTCAAATGTTTCCATAAGTAATTATTTCTAATAAATAATTTAAAAAGACTTGTTGAAAAAACGTTAGAAATTTGATTTGATTTTGTAAGACTTGGGTTCATTATAATACTAGGAATTCAGCAATTTTATTGACATACATTTCTATTAAAACAATAAAACTATGGCGTCTTTTGAAATCATTTGAAATCTACTATTTCTGAGTTAGTGCGAAATGAAAAACTTAGCGAAAAATTTTTTTTTTCATAGATAATTAACGAAATGATATAAAGAAATAGCTTCCATACTTCATGTAACAGAAAGGCCACAGGAGCCTGTTTGTCGATTGGTTAAATTTGAAATTTTCCAAAACTTGGTATTCATATTCAGAAAAAACCTGGCAATACAGTGAGCTATCACCAAACACCAAAACTTTGGCGGTAAGGACTGGGACTTGGAGTGGGACAGAAGAGGATGGATTGGCAAGAAAGGGGAGAGAAAAAAGTATAAAAATGGATTAAAGTGAGAGTGTTCTCCACTTGTCGAATTGTCTATTAGTTGGTTACCTCCCCCTAGCCTCCCAGCCGAGAGAAGACGCCAACAGACTGTCCCCATATGAAATTCGTTTCACCATCGCCACTTTTGATTTCTCCAGAACGTCACGCAAACTGTTTGCCCTCTCTCCCCTAGGCAATCCTCCACCTCCTCACCCACCCACCCACTCACCAACACACAACAGACCTATCTGATTCTTCTTTCACATTCATTTAGATGTCGTGAACAAAACAGTTTGTTTTTTTTGGTTACTTCTTTATTATATTGTCTATGTCACAAGCATTGTCGTAAAAAGCAATACTAGCACACGTCTTAAAAATAGAATATACATATTATGCCGAAAGTTTGGTGCACACCTTGTAAAATGTCGTAAAAGCAGTTACAGTGCTATCTAGCTTAATGACAGGGATCCAGGGACCAGTAACAGGGATCCAGGGAACAGTGACAGGGATCCAGGGAACAGTGACAGGAATCCATGGAACAGTGACAGGGATCCAGGGAACAGTGATCGGGATCCAGGGAACAGTACTAGGGGTCCAGGGAACAGTAAAGGGATCCAGGGAACAGTAACAGATATCCAGGGAACGGTGACAGAGATCCAAGGAACAGTGATCGGGATCCAGGGAACAGTACCAGGGATCCAGGGAACAGTAAAGGGATCCAGGGAACAGTAACAGATATCCAGGGAACGGTGACAGGAATCCAAGGAACAGTGATCGGGATCCAGGGAACAGTAAAGGGATCCAGGGAACAGTAAAGGGATCCAGGGAACAGTAAAGGGATCCAGGGAACAGTAACAGGGATACGCTGCCTTTAATCTTTGTACTCTCGCGCCCTGACTTCTCTTCTAATCGCGGAAACTGATGATATAGTCGCTAAATATTTTTTAGGCAAAAAAAGGTATAGACTAACTGGAGAACCCATACGTTGTCCACTAAGCTAGGACACTTGTGTTAAGTAAAATTGCAAAGGTAAAATAAGAGGCACTAAAGTCACGTGTCATAAAATGAACCAATTTCATTGGTTAAACACACACACAACGAAGAACACGGATATAATTCTCTAGGCTGAAAAATATATTAAGCTAATTAAAAATCTTAAGAATTAACAATATTATAGGACAAAGCAAATAAATGTAACATTAAAAGTCAAACAGTAGGAGAGTCTAAAAATGCTTAACGCACGTAAATATTGAAATAATGTGTTTTCAAGTTCTTTTTTAAAGCCTGGACTTGATGGGAAGTAAATTCCAGACTTTCGGGCCAGATATTGAGAAGGCTTTCAGTCGTCAGAGAGAAACGGCGCACCTCCAGAAGCGACGAGTCGCCACGTAGGGTTTAATTAGTTCCTTGAGATAGGACGGCATCTCGTTGTTACGAAGGCGCTGGTGGCAAAAGTATCGCCACTCTGTATTCACTTCTGGCTCTCAGACGGAGCCAATGGAGCCGACGCAGGAGAACTATTACAGAATCGCGCATGACCACCGGGCAGTAATACATTTAGCTTTTCGTTTAATAAAAAGACTTGCCTATTTTTAACCCGATTACAACATTTATTTTAAATCGCTTTCTGCTCATGGTAGTTTATAGCATTTGTTATCTGTAGCTTATACAGGCCTGTTTTATTTCCCCTGGGGCAACGTCTGGGAATTTAGCTGGTTATTATTATATAAGGATAGACATAACAATGAAATATTCTGATCCTCTTGTTATACGAGTACATTCAATTAAGCCTAAATATATTTTTTTTTATGGAATACATTTTGAAACTTTATCGATAAGTTAAACTTATTTTTTGTTTCCATTCACTTTATCTTCCACAGATTCTCCTGGACGTCATAATCTGATGGAAGCCAACGCACAGTCATCAATTTGAGGGGGTAGACCTCAGAAACACGAAAGGACGCAACATCTCGTTTTTTCTTGGGACACCCACACCCCACCCTCCCAGTCGTGTCTTCATAACTTCACGTGACTGGAGTTCTCCGGGAGATGTCATCGTCTGACAAATTGACGTCAGCAGTCTGGCGTATACCGCCCCCTCCCCCCCACACCCCCAGCCCCTCTTCTTCATTCACCCGCGGGGCGAAATGTATGCAAATTGCCAGACTACGTGGAACAGGACCGTCGATGCAACCTTGAATTCATCGTCATACCGCCTATGTTGTAGCAAACGTTGGTTCTCTTCGTGATATTAAAAGATATTACAAAAACTTGAAAAGCCTAAAACCCTTTTTTTTGGTGTAAATTAATCTTTGGAAAGCTTGGTTAAATGAAACAAGCTTAAGGAACTACCATATAATTACAGGCTCATTGCGGCAAGTTGTAGCATGATATGGACATGCGCAAACTACAAGCTGCCCCCCTCCCAAAAATAAATTTAAAAAAACGGATGCGCCACCTGCAATCTAAGTGGAGATCAATCTATTTTCGTTATCAAGATGAACTGCTTTGCATATGACACCACGACCTATATATGCAGTCTTCATGCAAGAGGAAAAAAATATACAACAAAAGAAAAGAAAAAGTTAAAGAAGAAATGAAGGAACATTCCAAAATGACGTGAAAGGGTGTAAGCTTCGATGACAGCTTGTGTGGAAATAATCAGATGGCATGTATGTAAGACATCTGACCTCGGACGCATCAATCATGTTTTTGCAAGATTTTTCAATACAAGAAAAAAAACTATGTAATTCTGTAACTTGGCTTGAGAAGTGTTGCATTTGCAGAATTTGTGACTTTAAGAAATCAAACAGCGTAAAGTCGAAATGTTGACCTAACGTATGCTAAATTTAGCTCATCATGATAATTTCAACCCTATAAAAAAATGAGAGTGATAGTGTCGGACCATAACGCTTTAACTTAAAAAAAAAGAGTCCTTCGACGCATGCTGCGCGTCATGGAGTCCGTGCTTGACACCTGGGTGACCCCGTCCGACTACTCGATACCCGACCTGGTCATTCTGACCTACACCAACGAATCAGCCTTCCTGGACCCAAACGACTCGGCTTGGGACAATGACACGTTCTACGAGTCGACCCCACGGCCCTGGTGGATGTCGGACTACCCGAGCGGCTACACCTGGCCGCACATCATCTTCGGGGCCATCACCATAACCATCATCATACTGATGATCATCATAGGGAACTTCCTGGTCATCTGGGCCATCCTTCACGACCGGACACTGAAGACCACGCAGAACCTGTTCATCATGTCGCTGGCCTTCGCGGATTTTTTCCTTGGCATGGTTGTCATACCATTCTCCTTGACAAATGAGCTCATTGGCTATTGGCTGTTCGGAGTCATCTGGTGCGAGCTGTACAAAGCTATTGACGTCCTTCTGTGCACTGCTTCTATTATGTCCTTGTGCTTGATATCCCTGGACCGATACTGGTCGATCACGAGAGCGGTCCACTACGCACGGCAGCGCACGAGGAAGCGCGCGGCCATCATGATTTTCACCGTGTGGTTCATTTCCGCTGTTGTGAGCATCCCTCCGCTGATTGGCTGGAAGCAGCCTACGAGGGAGTCCAAGTGGGCGATGTGCACCATCAGCGACGACATCGGCTACGTTGTGTACTCGGCGTTCGGCTCTTTCTTCATTCCGGCATTCATCATGGTCTTCGTGTACTTTAAAATCTACCAGGCAGCAAAGGAGAGGGCGAGGAAGAACGTGGTGAAAGCCCCGACCACCAAGTCCTCGGATAAGCACGAGCAGAAGCACTCAACCGAATCCAGCGTGACCGAGCACGCGGCCAATAAAGAATTTTCGCAGGATATGGACGACGACAACATGAGCATTCCGCCTGACCCTCACGAGCATGGCGGTCACGTGACGGGAGAAACGGCACGCCACACCCCTGGGGACAACCTTCACCCCATGACCTCAGAGGACGAAGCAAGCATGCAGGTTAACAGGGCTCGGGAGCTCGCGTCCAGCGCCCACCATGACGCCGCAGAATACTCCAGACTCCTGTGCACCGACTCCGATTCCTGCGATCCGTCGGAGCGGGTTGTGATAAAACTTAGCCCGGTTAAGCCGGAGATCGGGCACCTACCCTCGAGCGACGCGGGCAGTCACAGAACCATTGAAACGATGGGCTCCGCAGAGACGCTCGACGCTCACGAAGACACTCACAGCAACGGTTCGCTCCGCCGATTCAAGATCTTGGAGCTCAGGGCCAACGGCAGCTCCACGGTCACGAACGAGGGCAAGCCGGACATCACCAAGCGCACCGTCCTCGACACGCTCCGCAAACGCCTTTTGGTCCGAGCGAGGAACAGCCGCAAGCGGAAACCAGCCCCGCCTCGATCGGAGTGCGGAAAGACGGTAGACTTTCAGACCGCGGACAAACAGAAGCGGAAACTGGCCAAGGCGAGAGAGCGCCGGGCTACTGTAGTTCTCGGACTTGTCATGGCTGCCTTCATCCTGAGCTGGTTGCCATTTTTTGCAATCTACCTTGCCTCGGCGTTCTGCGTCGGCTGTATACCGGAAATGGTGTTCACGGTCTTCTTTTGGATTGGCTACTGCAACTCCGCCCTCAATCCAATCATTTACACTGTCTTCAACAGGGATTTCAAACGGGCATTTCAGAAAATTCTCTTTGGGCGTAAACGGGGTCGTCGCTGACCCAGAGCCCGGCACCGGGCCACTGAAAACAATTACATTTCTTTATATGTAGTTCAAAATCACGTGACCTTCCTTTCTTTATGCAGAACACAACTTTTTTTGTATTCTAACGTTTTTTGTTTTTCTTCTTATTGCACTATTAAATATAAATCTATGTATTTTCACTTCCACTATATCAATCACACTGATGCGTTATTTAGTATATTGACATATTTAACTTTCATTCGTCATATGCTGATTGCATTTAAATTGAAATACATTCAAGAAATTCGGAAAGTAACAAAAGCTGAATGTAATTCCATTTTAAGAAATAATGTGTCATGTGTACATTCAAATATGTGTCATTTCTACATTTAAAAAGATCAGTATCATTGCTAATATATTTCATATTTACTTACATACTAATTTTAATAATGATAATAATGATCATAATAATAACAGTAGAGCAAAGCAATATAACAATATTACGTGATAATAACCATAACATAATATAAATCTTATCTTATACATTACAGACGCCCTTTTTAAAAAAAAAAAGATTATTGCGTCCTACGATCTTCCTTGGTCCAAATCTAGTCTTGCATTTTGATTAGTGTTTTTTAAAATGATGTTAAGTTACTGTTTTTTTCCTGGTTTGTTCAGGCAATCATTCCATGCCCTGATGCCACTCGGAAAAAAAGAGTCCTTATATGCATTTGTTCTCGCAGAGGGGATATTAAAACATTCAAACAATTTTTTACCAATCTCTTTAAGACTGTGTCATTTTTTCTTTCAATTAAAACATAATAATTCTTCACCAGTAAAAGTGAAATGATTATGCAGAAACCAAATTAGAAAATCTGCAAATCGCTCGAAAATATAAGGGTTTAAAAAAAAGGACAAGAATGCACAGTGCGCATGCGCTTGGTGTATGACGTAATTAGAACAATAGTTTAACCTAATTCTTTGTTTTTCAGCACAAATATTTCAACCCTTGAAAGAAAACTGTTTACCAAATAACCAATACAAAGTAATAATAGGATATCGAATGTTCAATCATCCCGTGGCCAATAGATGATAAATCTATGAACAGCGTTCAGCCAGTATCATCTCTTCTCAGTGGATCTACTTCTAAAGAGCAAACATTTAGCAGAGATTGATCAGCTTCCAACCGCTGCTATTGTTCGTGAGATGACCCCCAAGAAGACCAAAATCTCCCGGCCTACAAGAGTTTTCAGAACTCGCCTCACGGCTCGATGTCTGTGTATTCCCGAGTGTCCGCTACGTGAGACGAGCGTAGCTCCATCAATTCCGTAGTGCGGGGAAAGTATTGAGGGTACAACAAACGATACGTCTGGGCAAATGGAATTGTTCCTTTATATCTAGCCTTAGAGGATTTTTATACAAACAACTTCTCATAAAAGATACTTTGCCCCGTAATATAAATGGGCTCTTTTCCACATAACATAAAACATAAATAATACATATGTTGGATAAACAAAACTAAAATTAAAATATTGTTAGACAGACTTTTGGTCTTCAAGGTGGCTGGAATAGTGGAAAGACAGAGCTATTTAGGCATAATGATGACTTTAGCTGATTGGATAGAAGGATACATTCAGCGATAGATTTAAGGGTGTTTAGATTAAAATATTGGATGGATGGATTTGTGTGGATTAATATATTGCTGGATGGGCGGATTAAATAGATGAATGGATTAAGTGATTAATAAATTAAAGGATAGATAGACGGATGCATACATTGATAGGTAGATGGGTGAATTGAAAAATGGATAGATCTGGAAGGATAGATTGATAATTGGTTATATTAGGATTGATATATAGACTAAAGAGGTTTAATAGAATTGGTAGAAGAGTGTATTGGGAGATGGATAAAATTGGTCAATTTACGGATTGATGGATAGATAAATGAATGGATAGATAGAAACAACAGACTGTTCATGAAGAAACACAAACGTATACATCAGTGCACGTTCCGTGTCAGGCAACCCATTCCATGTTTTATAAAACTAACTGCACACAGTGTAATGAGAGACACCCATAACGCGGGTGGTGGGGGGACCAACATCGCGATGGGTGCACCGAGCAAACATGCATTGAAACCCCAACTGCATCTCCAGGGCAAATAGAAGATGACGCCCCCACCACCTCCTCCCTACACCCACCGTACATAGGGAGAGAAAGTTTCCATTTTGTTATCCAAACACCGCGCAAGATCGTGTCACGCCGAAATGAATGTTTGCATTTAATTTTTGGCCCAAGAATGAGCAAGGACATTTTTTTATCAGAAATTAGGTCAACACTGTCGCACAAGCACACGTACACAATTGCACGCGCACCGACACACACACACACATTGATTGTGCCATCATTTAATTTGGACGAACATTTATTTTTTCATACGTGTTTGTTTTTATTTCTTTCATTTCTTTTTGGCTTTAATCTCTTTACGGAATAAGGGGCAGACAATTTGACATTTACTTAACACGGCGAAAGGATTAGCACGTGCTCGCAGAATGTTTGAGTGATTGCCCTTGTGCAATTATTTCGAATTTGAAAAATAACAACAACAAACACAAAAAAAACAAACATTGTGTTGATCATCGGTGAGAAAATAGATTAGATCTAGATTGATTTTTGTTGGAGATAGCCGAATAGCCTCTCTGTAAATGTGCTAAAGAGAACGTCAGCTCATAATGGCACAAGTCTTCTGTGCGAATCTAATATCACAACACAACAACATCGTAATATTGAAACTATTCTCCAATTTGTTTTAATTTTATATCAAAGCTATACAAGTGAAGTAAAGTATCCCGCTGGACCTAATTGATCATAGGGCCAGTGAACCAGTTCGGCTGGCGTACCGAATCCTGGTGCTGGCTATTAATTTTTTTTCCGGGTCTTGAAGGTGTCCCAGAGTTTACCCATTTCAGATGGGTACCTGACTTTATTTGGGATAAAGTAAAGGCGACTTTGCATAGTGCAGACCACACAATCCCCTCGTAAGCCGTGGCCAAAGAAACTGGTGAACGCTGCTTTACCGGCTCAATGGATCAATTTGTTCCGACGGGATGCTTACATTTTTTTTCTTACACATATTAGGATAATTTGATTTACCAAATATTTCAGGGATCCAATAAATTTTCCATGAAACTTTCTCCCAATGAGAGCATGTAGAATTCTGAGCTAATGATTGCTTTGTTCATTTCAATAATATATTATATACGTTATATGTAATTTTTATATATTGAATTAAAAAAAAAAATTTCAAAAAAATTAATGATTTTAAAAACAAATATTATTCGATAGTTTTCTCAGACTTTTTTTGACATGAAAAGTTAAAAGATACTTTGTCATTGATAAGATTCACATAACAACATCATGTTGATAAAATATATATTTGAATTATTGTATTGACGTTATTTCTTTCTAGATTATTAAATACTGTATAAAGATAATGAAATCATCGAATAACAAATAAATTATATACCATCAAAACTTTTTTTTTTAAAATCTTTTCTTTAAAAAGAAATTGGTATTGTTCGTTGAGCCCTTTCTAACAATAATAATAATAATAATAATAAAAATGGTCATTTATAATAATAATAATAATAATAAAAATGGTCATTTATAATGCTATTTTAGCATGCTCAGTGCGCTCTAGAAGACTATTAATCTGTGAGAGGTTTCACTGCTGCCGTGATAACAACTCAATATTAACGTCATCTAGTCCCAAAACTCCTGTTGGGCGACAGATATCTGCCGGTGGCGGGGCTCGAACCCGCGACGTGTCAGGTGATTTTTTGGTTGACAGTCTGGTGAGCTAACCGCTAGGCCAGCCGGCTTCACAATGTTTGAGTTCCAGCAACAAGTTATATAGTAGTAACCTTAAATAGAATCAATCCAACATTTAGCACAAAAATTAAACTAGGTCTTATCCCAACACAAAACTAAACGAATCCAACAAATTTCTAAACATTATAAATAACGACCAAGCAGAATTGTATCGAAAAAAATTATAATTCCTCACACAATTTCGCTGTTGTTTTGTTTATAGTTTTTATTGATTTCAATAAATTTTCTTTAATCAAGAAGGTTTAAGCGCCTTAAAACGAACATTCATTTCAATTATTTTAAACGTGTTGTCTATTATTTCGTTTTCATACTCTTGTATTAATTTTAAAGTTTTGTTTATAATTTGTATTTTTTTTTGCAATTTCATTTCATTTTTTTTTTGTTTACACGTCAACATTGTATAATGTTAATTCCAGATTTTGTTGTTATTTCTAAAGTATTATTGCCAAATAAATTATTTGCTGCTAAAATGAATTTTTCTCGAAATGTTTTTATTGTGTTCTAGCTATGAAAATGTTAAAATATATTTGTGTTGTTAATTGTTATAACTGCTCTGACCTATATTGGCATTTATTCTTTCACATTTTCTTAGCACAGTCACATGGATGAATGCAATGATAATATAGCGCAGGGGTCGGCAACCTATGTCACACATGCCACACCTGGCACGCGAGATACCTCCAAGAGGTGTTTTTTATTGATTAAAAAACAAACATTTTCCGGTTCTGAATTAGGAAAACTGACTGTTGAGTTTCTGAATGGCATAGCGATACATTTCAGTGAGTTGAACTTGCATTTACAAGGACCACTGGAATGGATTTGCATTAAAACTGGACATATCTTGCCGTGAAATAAATTTCAATACCCTCAACTACATGTACATCCATATATTATGGCATATATTAAGATAGATAGTTGGACATTTTCAGAAGTACATCGAAGCACTCAAAGCGGAGTTTTCTAATCAAAGGCAAGACTTTCAAATTTATGAACTAATCTTTTCATACAACATCAAGCCTAACTGGTTTGACCTTACTACAACTCTCTTAAATGTAGATCTTTTTTTAAAAGGAGTGATGTTGGCAAGTTTAAAATGCAGCAAATTGAATTTTAAACATTAAAAAAATGGGCCTTCCAATGTGCCCATTTGCGGAAAAAGATTAGAGAGAAGCTGCTTAGGAAAGTCGTCTGCTATTCCCAACTGCTAGTTAGTCGCTCTTTTAGTTTCAGCTTTTCGTTCAACTAACACTTGTGAACAGATTTTATCGCGCATGAAAGCTGTTTTAATCATACAAAGAGATCATTTACACTTAACTGCTCATTCTTTGATACAGTCTTATTACCTAATTACATTCAAAAGTGTTTTTATGCTCATCTTCTTTAATTAAACTTAAATATAAATAGTTCTAAAACAAATTTATTTGTATTATTAATTTAATAAATATAGGAGACTTATGTAATTATTAATGTTTAAAATATAAACTCCTTAAATGGACGAAAAATTAATGCATTAAATATTTATTTACAATTGTTTAGCGTAAATTATTTTAATCGTCTAATAATTCAATCTTGTAATGAATACCATAATGTTGGATTTATATTATATAAAAAAATAATAATTAGTAAATAATATTCTATATATTAAAAAACATGACATGTTTGGCATCACTAATGAATCAAATGTGGAAACGTATTTTAATTAAAGGGAAATAATAAAACCGTTTTATTTGCGCTAATATTTCTAATGTTTCCTTATTTTTTCTTTTAGCCTATAAAAGAAAACATCACTTACAATTTATATCTTTGAAATCAAACTATAAACGTATTTGAAAATTATATAAATACTATATGACTAAAGAATTTATATGTATATTTTTAAACATTACATTAGCTATTCAGTTTGTATGATTACTATGTATTTTATTCCAATAACGTTAATTGTTTATGGCTTAAAGACCAAGTGAAGAGCTTTTTATCAAAATTGAGTTAACATTTGATTTTGATAGTAAATAGTGTATTCAGTATCTGAATGTTAAAAAAAAACATTTATACAAATTATCAAAGATACATTTTAAGTAATTAGTTCAACATTTGCACTTAAATGTGTGTGTTTTTCGGATGATTACTCCAAATCTCGTAGCCATTTGAGATGTTTTTATTTCCGGCAATATAGGAAAGTGACGTAACATAAAGGATTCCGACTAGGAAAAATGAATATTGTCACGTGTTTTGAACCTATTGCCACATGTTTTGAATCTTTTCCCGGTTCTTATTTTTAACAAAATGGTTAAATATAGATTTATATCGTCTATTTTTATTTATTCATTTCCCTTGTGATACGTCACTGCCGTATGAGGCTATTCCAAATCTCGTTCCTTTGAGAAAAACCTCTTCACTTGGTCTTTAATCAAAATTTTTAAAAATTCTCAGTTAAAATGAGATCAAAATATATTAAATATTATCAGGTGTTAAATCTACATATTAATTAACAAAAGATAATGATAAGACAATAATACAAATAAAAAAGATGATAATTACAACACGTTAATTTTGTAATAAATATAAAACGCTTTAACGATTTTCTCTATGAGTATAGTTAATGTCTTTTCCTTTTGGCTTTGGTCTTGCTACGGAGTTTAATTAATTGTCCTACACAAGTAATTTTTTTAAAAGTACAATAGAGCAGGTTGACTTTTAGGACGTTGGCACGCTGAATGATTTAGAAATCCTAGTTTGATAGCGAACACGGTTACTTTTATAAACCATTTATCTACTCTAGAATTCGGAGAGAAATGGAAAGCTTATTTTTAATGGCACGGTGGCTGAAGGGCAGCGCGTTCGGCTGGCGTACCGAAGGTCCTGGTTTCGAATCTTGGTGAAGGCTAGGGTGTGTTCCCGGGTCTGGAGGGTGTGCCTGAGTCTACCCAGCTCTGACACAATCCCCTAGTATGCTGTGGCCACAGAAACTGATGAACGCTGCATCACCGGCCCGATGGTTCAATTTGATCCGACGGGATAATTTACTATTTTCTTAGTATTATACTTCATATGTTTCTAACTATTCAACTTTCCTTGTTTAATTTTTGTCTTTGTTTTAAAGCATGAATGTTATTTTTTGCATTTTTTTCTTAATATAAAGTCTCTTACCTTTTCTTGGCAATGGACAATTAAATATATATTTAGCTGGGGAATTTAAACATTAAAAAAAATAAGTTTTTATCCCGGACTATCTTATCTTCCTATATCTACATCCACATCATATCTACGTGTGTATCTATATCTATATTAGAAGCCGACCAAAGTTTCAGCATATAACCAAACTATACCGAAAGATATAAATTTACTTTCAGCACTAACCGAAAGTTTAATTACACCTTCGGTCGAAACCAAAATTACCCAACAAAAGACTACACAGCAAGCATATCAAATATTCCGTTAATTATTAACTTCATTTTTCTAATTAACACATATTAATTCGCAACAGTTTAACTAAATGAAATTTATAATAAGCAGATTAATAGATGCAGCACTAGCGTGGCAGTCTGAATTTTAAAAGCTAAAGTTAACACTTTTTGGGTTCGGCCGAAACCGAAACTACGCCAAAATAGGCCACTTTCCTACGTTCGATGCCGAAACCGAATTTCGGTCGGCCTTTAATCTATATAGTTGATGTTACACGGAATACAGCGGATTAGCGCTATACATTAAAATATACTCACTCTAATAGCTCCTCAAAAACTTGGAAACATCCATCAGCTTAATTGGCTGTTGTAAAGTAAAATTTCGAAGAGTAATCTATCTTATCTTATACATTACAGACGCTCCTTCTATAAAGACGATTATTGCGTCCTACGCATATCCGTGGTTTGAGCCTAGTCCTGCCTTTCTATTAGTGTTTTAAATGATGCTAAGTTACTGGTTTTCCTGGTTTGTTCAGGCAACCCATTCCATGCCTGGATGCCACTCGGGAAAGAAAGAGTAGTTGGTGTTTCTCTTGTAAAAAAAAAACTGTCTCTCTTTTTTTAATAGAGTGTATGTACATAATATGTCAATTCTTTAAATTAAGTCTTTAAGTTAGTGTCACAACAAAAAAAAAACATTACTACTACAAGTGATTAATACAAAATGTAATAGCGTGGATAGTAGCGCAATTTAAATGACCATTATTATTTTTATTAGAAGAGAATGCTAAGAAAAGTAAAGATTTGTGGAGGGAGGCAATAATGAATTGCATCGAGAGTTCGGAAAAGGCCCGCGGGTCGACGGCTGCGCATCATTTTCTCTCTCTCTGAAGGCAATGTTTAGTTAGACCATAGGTTCTCAACGGGGGCGATTTCGCCCCCCGTGGGGCGGTGAGAAGATTTAGGGGGGGCGCTGACATTCCCGGGGGCGACTGGGGGGCGATGAAGGGCAAGTGGGCGGTACAAACGAACCTGTTATATTTGAACACCAACTATTTGAATCGATTAGTTTTTTGAAGGATGAAATGTGATGTAAACGCAAGTGCTGCTAAATATCTGATATCCTACAACAGTATGCCTACATATTATTATATTAATAAGAAATAGGAATCGCAGTGACTTTTCGATGCAGTAGGGTTCAGTTTTTGGCGGCCGGCAGGTCCTGTGGTCGGTTTACCGGACTGTCAACCATGCTGACCGATCACTGTCGCCTTAACATCTGCTACTAATATTGATATTTTGATCTCAGTTTAACCGAGATATCCTTATTTTTTTTTTTTCCAAAAATGTTTATTCATGAAAAATTGCATTTACATTGCCAAAATTATTATTTTACACAGAGAAAAAGGGATAGGAGACATTTATTGCATTTTTACAATTCCAAAGAGATAGAAGACAGCAGAGAATATTTAAATACTTTGTTTACCAGCACAATCTCATATATTTTACACGAAGAAAAGGAAATAGAAGAACAGTTCATACACATTTAAGGGGATAGAAGACAAAATGTTTTACGAGACAAAGAGTTTTCTAACTAACTTTAAATTTAAATTCATTCATTCTTTTTATTTGACATTCAATCCTAGCATCCATACATATTTAAATTCCAACTTTAAATTTAAATTCATTCATTCTTCTTTTTTTTTACATACATGCTTAACATCCATACATATTCAAATTAATTTAAACATGTATTAACCGTAAACATCCATTATTAACTGTAAGATATTTAAAACTACGTAATATGGAGAAAAATAAAACAAAGTGTGTAGAAATTATGTACATTTCATTTCAATTGTTCTATCCCTTGGGATATATATCTTAATTTAAACCACCAAGCGCGATCTTAAATGTATATATAAAGAACAAAGAAAGGGTCACATATGACAAAGGAAAGTGAAACACCTATTGAAGACGGGTGACGAAAGGTGTCATTCACAGGAAATCCCACAATCGGGACTTCCACAAGTGAGAAAAAAAATATGTTCAATTCTCTAATAAGAGTTGAAAAATCCCTAATTGTCTTAAGGTTTCAAATAGCGTTTAGCCGTTCCCCAGTCGGCATGAACTATTGAACGAAAGATAGGGAAAGAAATACAAATCTGTTTGTAGTGACATAGAATTTGGAAGGCCCGACTTTCCTGACCCTCCCACCCCTCTAAGCCAGCGTCGCCGGATGACTGGTCTGCACCAGTTAACACCCTGGCGAATGTGACAAAAGAGGGGTTTTGGGCCGGTATTTATATATCAGTCCTTCTTCTTTTATTATACATTGATGTCACTCTGGTAAATGTAATTTGAAGACAAAAGATTAATATTAGACGCAGGTTTCCTGTATTAGATAGGTAACCAAGAACAATTTTGAATAGAAAGGTTGGGAATAACTGGAAGAAAACAGTAATAAAAGGGAAGCTAAGTAAGCGAAGACGGACCCAGAAAAGGCCAAGTCTCTCTCCTCGTTACTTTATGTGTAGTAAGCCAAGAAGTTAAAATACCGTCCTCTAAGCCATTCAACTAAATTAAGAAAATAATCCCGAAAACTTATTTTAAAATACTATGTACATAGTGGTGCGTAAAAAAGAAAATAAAAAACAGCACAAGATTTCACATTCACTGAAAGAGACACCGCACCGGAAATGAAAACAAAAATTACACCGGAAATGAAAGTAAAAATGTGCCCTTGATGAACAATTAATAAAATCAAATGTACAATACTAGTCAAGGGCATCCCAATATTTAAAAGAACGCATTCAATAACATAAGCATGTCCACAGATCTCCAAATTAAACAAATGAACCAATCAATAAAATACATTAGGATCTCATCCATGAAATACATTATAATACATAAAACATTTATAAAAGCAAAACATCAAATAAAATTACAGAGTGGGCGGTTGATGTTTATCTAAATGTGCTTCAAGTTTTTGTCTAAATATGTCTTCTATGATGTGTGGGGGGTAGTGTTTTTGGTCAAACCGTGTTTTAAGATACGTTGTCCAAATGTGTTGTTTGTATTCTGCCAATGTGATGAGGTTTAATGTGTGTTTTGTGTTGTTTCTAAGTCTAGGTATTTTAAAGAGTGTAATGGCTAAATCTATATCTATGTTTGACTGTGTTGTTGTATCCATTATTAATTTCAATGTTTGTTTTGTTGGTATGATTGCGGGGCATGTAAGATAGATATGTTCCTCATTTTCTTGTGTATGTGAGGTACACATCTTGCATATAGGTGTGTTGCGTGTATTTTGTTTCTTCCTATCTAATGTTGGTGTCATGTTAAAAATGAGCCTGTATGATATCTCCTTTGATTGTGGTGCAATGTGTTTGTTATGTAAACTGATGAATGTGTCATGAAAGTCTGTAATCCCTAGCTCTCCCCCATTTAATCCGAGTATGAAGTGGAATCTGGACCCGTGTAATGAGTGATATGTAAATGTTCTTTGTTTTGCTATGTATCAAGTGTTCATTGTTAAGTAAAATGCGTGTAACTGACTTGTAAAATGAAGAGGAAAAGTTGCCAAAATAATGAGGTGTATTGTTTTGAATTGGAATAAGTTTGCTTAGCTTTAAACCATAAAAATACATAGCTAAAGGCAACTTATCAGGTGCACGTACAATTTGGCCTATATATTTTAATCTCAGTGCTTGTATCTTTGTTTTTATATCTTGCAAACCTATCCCGCCATCCCGTTTATTTTGTATCAGTGTGTTATGATGAATGGAGCGAATGGTAGATTTAAATAAAAAGGCTCTAATTTTTTTATTCATATTGGTTATGAAATGTGGTGGAGGTTCTGTAACTGAAGCTATATAAATGATTTTCGGTATAATGAGAGTGTTAACGATTGCTGAACGACCAAAAATCGTGTGTGAGATATGTGTGTACATATTTATTATGTTATCCGTTGTTTCTAACAATCCATTGTACTGTTCTGTATTGTAAGTGTGTGGATTGTTGTGCCAAACGATGCCTGTAATTTTTATTTTATTTTTATTTTGAATATTTGACGGAAAATGTTCTTTTCGTTTCCAGGCACCAAGGCCCATTATATTCGATTTGTTTATGTTAATTTTCCCTCCAGATGCGGCATTGAAAGTTTTAAAATGTTCCAGAATTTTTTTAATGTCTTTTTCTGATGTTACTGTAAACGTGGTATCGTCGGCATATGCCTGTACCTTCAACACCTGTCCTCCAGGCATTGATATGCCCGTTATACCAGCATCCGTTCTTACTTTTTCCAGGAGCGGCTCCAGACACAGGGCATATAAAAGCGGTGAGAGCGGACAGCCCTGCCTGACAGATCTTTCAATTGGGAAGGGTGAGGTCAGCGTATGGTTTACAAGAATTCTGCTACATGGTGAAGCGTAGAGCAGCCTGACCCAGCCTTCGATCTGATTTCCTACGTTGTTTTTCCGCAGCACTTTGAATAGATAGCCGTGGTCCACTCTATCAAAGGCTTTTTCCTGGTCTATCGATAACAGGGCTGCTTGCGTGTTTTTGATGTGTGTGTATATGATAATGTCCCTAATAGTGTGATTGAGAGTTTCTATGTTTCTGCCTGGTATGCCGCAGAATTGATTTTCGTGTAAAAGTGTATGCAGGTATGGTTGAAGTTTGTTTACCAGTATCTTAGTGAGAATTTTATAGTCTGTATTTAATAATGAAATGGGTCGGTAGCCCCCCACAGATATTCTGTCGTCCGGGTTTTTCTCCAGGACGGTGATATATGCTTCACTGAACATCTGTGGAAGGGCTCCCTTAGTATATGCATGTGTGTACATGAGTGATAGTAAGGGAACTAACTGGGGTGAAAAAAATTTGTAAAATTCTGATGTCAAACCGTCTGGTCCTGGGGACTTGTCCAATTTCAATTTGTCAATTGCTAATTTAATGTCCTGTACTGTAATGGGTGTTTCTAAAAGAGTTTTATCTTCGTCTGGTAGGTGTTTACAATAGGTCAGTATATCATCTTGTTCCCTGTCGTCAGTGTGTTCCTTAGAATAGATGTGTATAAAGTGCTCTTTAAAAGTGTTTGCAATTGCTACGTTTCCTGTATGTATTGTTCCTAATGAGTCTTGTATCCGTGCAATCATGCGTCTTCTTTGTGTGTTTTGTTCTAGTGTGAGAAAAACCTTGCTTGGGCCCTCTAACATACCTCGTGTCCTACATCTTGTTTGTGCGCCCATATACTTATGCTCTTGTATTTCTGTTAATTGTGCTTTTATTGTATGTGCCTCTAAAGTATCTTCTGGAAGTGTATCTAATTGCTGTTTTAAGTGTTGTTCCGTCTCCCTTAGCTGCGTATTAATGTATTTGGATATTATTTGTGTTAAGTGTTTGATGCTATGCTTAAGTACTGTCCACGTCTCTCCCATGTCAGTCTGTTGGTCTAAGGTACTAATGTCTATTGTGTTTTCAATGAGAGTTTGAATTGTTTTTGTGTAAAACTCACTCTTTAAAAGTGAGTTATTAAATTTCCAGTGGGGCGACCCGGTATGCCTGTGTCGGCTCCACGCTGCTGTGGTCACCGACACTAGCACCGCTTTATGATCCGTATACTCCAATGTTTCCCCCAAATGAGACACTCTGGCAACCGTATCCCCATCCGGTACATAAACCCTATCTAGCCGGGACTTAACTGGGTGAGCGTTGTAGGCAAACGTCGTGTCCTGTCCAAGTGGGTATATTTTCCTGTAAGCGTCGACAAGTGAAAATGTTGTAAATGTATTATCTAACCAGTGACTACTTTGTTTGTTTTTGTTAAGTGTGTTCACTCTGTCAAGTTCGTCATGTGTATAATTAAAGTCTCCACCTATTATAAGTTTATCATGTTGATATGTTGTATTTAAAATGTCATTTAAATTATCAAAGAAGGCAGGTTTTTCTGTGTTTTGTGTAGGAGCGTAGATGTTAACTAGTGTATATTTATTGTTACTGTTTTCTATTCTAATTATAGTGAGTCTACCCTGGTTATCTTTATGCTTGTGTGTGACTTTGTATTTATCTGACGTTTGAATTATGGCTGTTCCTCTAGCGAATGTACCTAAACTAAAAATGCTATCTCTGAAACCCATTTCTGTTATGTATCTGTCTGCAGTAAATTGTTTGTTTATGTTGGTTTCTTGCAAGAAGATAAAATCGGGTTTATGTTTCCTTGCAAGGTGAACTAAGTATTTCTGTTTGTTCCTAAGGCTATGTATGTTTAACGTGACTATTGTTATGTCCGCCATTCTTCAATTATAGAGTGTTTGATTATTAACCTACTGTTTGTCATCCTTATCGTCTTCGTCTATAACCAGAGGAAGTGGCGATTTTATCAAATCCATCTCCTCTGCCTGGTCATTGATATAAGTTTCACTGTTCAGTGAGCTTATTGGGGACTCTGCTGAGAAGTGGAACAGTTTTTTCCTGCTTGACTCAGCAGAGCGTTTTGAGGGAGAACTAGGAAGAGATTTGGGGCTTTCATCACTCTCATCATATTGCCGTTTTTTGGCCTGAGGTACTTCCCACACCGACATAAGGGGAGGTATTTTGTTTGGAGATTTAGTGGGTGTTTTATTGGGGGATAAAGGGGTTGAAGGAGTGCTCGATAAAGGGGTTGTTTTTTGACTCTCTTCATTTGGAGGCATTTTAGGACTTCCCACAGTTTTATTCATGGAGGGAGATTTGGGTACAATACCCGTTTCCAATAGGGAAAGGGGAAGGCTATTATTATTATTATTCTTACTTTTGCCAGTCACCAGGGTATAACCATCATCATCTACGATGGTTTTCCCTGGCGCACCTTTAGCCGCTGCTAGTAGTGGTGTTGAAACTGGTGCCGGCTTAGATGTGACCGTAGCCGCTGTTACCACCGCCGCATAAGACCTTATTGTTTTCTTACACTGATTGGGCCAATGTGTGTTCAGCCCACACTTGTAACAATTTTGTCTACGTCCGGGCACTGTGACCAGAACTTTATACGTGCGAGGATCTCCCTCGTACGTCAGGTTTAAATAGTGGGGTAACTCCACTCCCTTTTTGGGGGTTATGAAACCACCCCACTTGTCTGCCGCCCCTGACAGTCTTTGGACTTGGGGAGTTGTCCCCGGCTCAGACAGAGCCTGAAACATTTCTGTCACCTTAGTAACTGCTATGTTGGCAGATAGCCAATGAAAGATGACCTTCACCTTCTCGGTCTCCAGCGGGAGTACCGATACGGTGAAAGTCTGATCCGTCCCAAAAGTCTTGTTAACTAGCCTATCGTACTCCTGTTGTGTGGTTTTTAAGAACCACAACAAAGGGTTTTCAAACCGATATATAGCCAACGCCGATTGGCCACTTAACTTTAGAGTGGCCATCAGCGTAGCCAACGACACTCTTCTGGCCTCAAGGCCACTTAGATTAAGACCAAGGGTGCCAGGTGCATGCACCAAACCACCCTCCAGGTCTTTTTTGCCCACCGCGAAGGACACAGTTGCCATCGTGCACAAAAGGGAAGAAAATATGGTTATAAGACCCCACCGGTAAATTTAAATGTTATGATCAACTATTTGCAGCAGCCCGTCTCTGCAGTCGTCAAAACAGATGACTGGTTATCACAACTGTACACAGTGCATACAGGAGCTGTACATCCACACAAAATGTCTAATACTGATGTCCGGATATCCTTAATGTGTTTTAAATTAACTAATTTTACAGATTTTCTCGTTACTGTAAAGCGGTATAGATAAGTTTGTAATCATACAAAATGGGTAGTTATTGTAATGTTCGAAAATATACATATAAATTCTTTATTCATAAGAATATTTATAAAATTTTCAAATATTTTTTACAGTTTGATCATTTCAAAGTTATAAATTTAAGCCATTTGTTTTTATAAAAGAAAAAAAAACAGAAATATTAGCTCTAATAAAACGGTCGAATTATCTCCCTTTAACAAAAAAAAATAGTTGCCCACATTTGATTCATTAGTGATGCCGAACAAGTTCTGTTTTGTAATATAACAAATATTACTGATTATTAGACCTTAGGCTTTTGCAACCAAAATTGAAACAAAAATAGACAAATTGCTATCAACACACAAGGCAAACGATTTATTTAAACCTTTTGTTAAGGCAATTTTTTATCTATTAATTCTTACAATATGTTTCCTTTTCAGTTTTTTTTTAAAGATAATTAGATCTAATCACACAAAAATAAAAAAAAAATGCGGAAACTATAGTCCAAATGGGCGGAAGGGGGGGGGGAGTGGGCGCTAAAAGAAAATTGGGAAGGGGGGGGCGGTGAGCGTAAAAAAATTTTTTAAAGGGGCGGTGAGCCGAAAAAGGTTGAGAACCTATGAGTTCGACCATACGAAATTATTCAGTGTCTGTGTTGTTGTTTGTTATTATTTTTATATTTATATTTTCTAAGTAACAACATGGAGTGCAGAAAAGTGAATCGGTGAATGAATGTTGATAATTCATGAGATTGCTGAATTTGAAAGTCATGGCCTCGCCCCTTGCCTTCCGACATTGGTGTGTTAGCCTGTGTACAGTGTTGCTAATGCTGAATGATAACCAGTAACCCACTCTGTCTGACTCTGACTTGCGGAACACGTGGAACATGCCTAAATACGCATCTGTCTACAACCCCTGTCCACAATGTAACTATTATATCTCATCGTCAGAAGTTGTCGAAGGTCGAAGAGCTAGCTCCGTCATGAATGTAATTTGACCTTCATTGAGTTTTCCTCCCACACCAAACACACGAGTGTGTAGTGTGTAGCTAGGATGCATAAAAATATACACCAACGCCCCCCCCCCCAAGCACACTAAAACTATAACAAAACAACAAAAAGTCACAATTTATCTAATTGGCACAAATCAGGATAACCAAAACGTGCTTTCAAAAACAACAAATTTTTTTTTTAAATCCGCAACACGTGATGTTGCTTGCAGAATTATATATATATCGACTATATTGTTTATACAAAGAAAAAGACCCTGGCCTTATATCAAGATGTGAAGTCAAGCAAACTTTTGGAGGGCTGAAATTCTTCCATTTCTTCATGGTGCAAAATTTCTATAAGAACATAAAGCGAAATAAATGTCACAACGTGCTTACCTCCTGTGTTGACCAGCTGTACACGGTAAAAAGGGTTTTTAAGAACGTCTGAACAAGAGAATGTTTTAAACTCCGAACGTGCAATCCAGGCGTCCGGGACACTTTCCAAAAAGAAATTGAAAAAAAAAAGAAAAAACGATAAGAAAGAAACAAAGAAGAAATAATCTTTTATATTGTATGTGCAGTCAGGTCAACTTGTGTGGGACGTGCGGAAGTGACGTCAGAGATGATTTGGTAGCCCTTTTTATAGCGCAATGCTTACACTATATCTCTCAAACACCAATATTGAAGAAATTCACGAACTTTTTTTTTATTATTTTCTGTCAATATTTTAAAACTCCATTCCCCCCTCTCTCCTTCGTGTTATATTTATCTTTCTTTCCAGCCCTTCACTCTCTTGGTCATGTACAGAGGTCTAAATAAGATATCAATTTAAACAAAAAAATCAATCCATAAAAAAAAAATGATTTTTAAAATTAAAATGTATATTTTAATATTTTTTACAAAATCATTATGTTTTTTTTTGCCTTTGGTGTGATACAAGATAAGTTTGGGATAGTACCTCTTGTTTCAAGGCCACGCGTAGGGCCGGCGTACCGAAGGTCCTGGGTTGGAATCCTGGTGAAGGCTAGGATTTGTTATCAAGTCTGGAGGGTGTCCCCGAGTCCCGGGTCTGGAGGGTGTCACTGAGTCTTGGGTCTGGAGGGTGTCCTTGAGTCCCGGGTCTGGAGGGTGTCCTTGAGTCCCGGGTCTGGAGGGTGTGACTGAGTCCCGGGTCTGGAGGGTGTCCTTGAGTCCCGGGTCTGGAGGGTGTCCTTGAGTCCCGGGTCTGGAGGGTGTCCCTGAGTCCCGGGTCTGGAGGGTGTCCCTGAGTCCCGGGTCTGGAGGGTGCCCTTGAGTCCCGGGTCTGGAGGGTGTCCCTGAGTCCCGGGTCTGGAGGGTGTCCCTGAATCCCGGGTCTGGAGGGTGTCCCTGAGTCCCGGGTCTGGAGGGTGTCCCTGAGTCCCGGCTCTGGAGGGTGTCCCTGAGTCCCGGGTCTGGAGGGTGTCCCTGAGTCTTACCTGCTCTTATGGGTACCCTGACTTTAGTTGAGGTCAAGTAAATGCGGCTCGGCATTGTTCTGGCCACACATTCCCCTAGTTTGCTGTAGCCACAGAAACTTGTTAACGCTGCTTCACCGGCCCTATGGATCAATTTGGTCAGACCGGATACTGGTACTACCACTAAAAACTAACAGTGCTCGTTGCCAATGATACACAAGGCATGTAGCTACCAACAAGAGTGCACGTGAACCCAAAACGTCTATCGGGACAGGAGACCGTGCTTATCGCGGGGCACAGGGAGCGGACAGCGGAAATCTATACGGTATACGTAGTCTACCTAGACGGATAAGTGGCTAACGGCACAACAATCGTCTATTCACACTCACGTAGCTGTCTCCGGAGGTCAAATAGCTAGACTTTTTTAAAGAACAATTCCGAGGGATCTCTGCTGGCATTGCTTTCATTTATGTGCCCTGTAGAACTAGCCTTCTTTATTAGATGAAACATACTAGGGGAGTGTGTGGTGTGTACAATAAGGCAACCTATAATTCACAAGTTGACGCGTAACTGAAAAAGTAAGTAAAGTACCCCGTTGGACCTAATTGATCACAGGGTCGGTGAAGCAGCGTTCACCAGTTTTCATTGTATACTAGGGAAATTTGTGACCAGCAGCCTTTACTTTACCCCAAAATTAAAGGCAGGTACCCATCAGAGCTGGGTAGACTCAGGGATATCCTTCAGTCCCGGGAACAAATGTTTCACCAGGTTTCGAACCCTGAAGCTTAGTTACACAGACCGAACACTTCTTTTTTTTTTATCAAGTTTTGCAAGTATTCAAGACGCAATTTTAAAAAGTCAGTTCATGCGTGTATTTGAACTTAAGAACTTCCCATCAACATTACTACAGCTTAACAACTCAGCCCTATTTTAATCTAAGAGAAATACATTTCTTTGTTAAAGTCCAACGTGATTTGATACAAAACAGTATTCTTTATTAAAATCTATATCATTGAAGTGATTTCGCTCTGTGTGATCAAATTACCAAATTAATAGGTATATAGTTGTTTTAGTTCATTTCGGTGAGTGTAGTAATGCGTGTACAGACAGAAATACAAAGTTACAACATAGAACGTGTAACACATATTTCAGAATATTAAACTTTCTCCAGCTTATGACTATTAGAATAAGTGAATATTGAATTACGTACATGTATTTGTATGTTTTACACTTACTTGTTATTATTGTCTTTCCCTCCACTAAATTGTTATTTCTTTATGTTTCAGAGCCTATCTCTCTCTATCTTTCTCTCTCTCTCTCTTTCTCTCTCTCTCTAATTCTCTTTATTTTCATGCTTTAAAAAAAGTTTACTTTCCAACTGTCCCTCTTGGCTCATTGCCTTGTCTTATAATCAGTATAATATGTTTTTAACATCCGCTACGATATGTGTTGTTGGTATTCTTCCATCATAAATACAATCTCCTTAATGTTTTTATTTTTATGTTTAAATGATTTTGAAATGTGAAAAGATTCAATCAGGACTAGGGGAGGGCATGACATGTTCTGGAAACGAGACATACCTCAACATCGATTCAAGGTTCATGACCTAATACAAAATCTCTTCTATATTGAGCTCCGGTTTGGGATTTCCTTTATATTTCCAAATTTAGGACGTCTGTGGACCATTTTGGTGAATTTTACTTAACTGTGTACTCTACTGAATATTTGATAGAAATGACTAATCAACAGCTTTCTTAGGCCTATACACAGAATAGTCGTGTGAAATAGTTATGAATTTCATATAATCTTTTAGTGAACCATAACAAGTAATGAGCTTTTTAAAAATAAAAAGTAAAGAACTGCTAAAAAAATTTGAAAAGGAATCTAATTCATATGAAAAGAAATACATTTTTGTGTTAGAAATTTTTTTTTAGAAAACTTCTAAGACTAATAACATAAGAGATATAGTGCCGATATGGATTTATCATTTCCATGCTGAAAGTTTCGGGCATTGAAGACTTATTTTGAAAACCTTTATAAAACTCCTTCAGAATTGAAGAAATTTTCATGAACATGAACTTTTTATCCTCACGAGTATCAAATCGTTAGATTACGATTTACCTAATTAAATTCCTTCTAGAGTCTGCATCTGGAAAAAATGACAATTTTATCGACTTAACAATTCTGGTTTATATTGTGCATATTTATCAATTGGCTGTGTTTGACATTTTACTTTTCTGATATTAGATCTATACACGTTCAAAAAGAAGCTAAAATAATAACGGAATCAGCTTTTGTAAGGAAAGGTGGGAGTGGACCAAAGTTTTCTGCTCATTGTACAAGGAACGATAACAAACAAACACTGTTATTGAAAAGTTTTATTGTAGTCGAGTTTTGGAGAAATATTTCAACTAAATAAAGAGTTGTCTTTCCTTTTGTTAAAAAAAAATGAATAAATGGGTGACATTTTTTGACTAAAGTGGTCATTAAAATAAGTGGTAATCATGCTTTATTCCCTTCCGTCCTTCTCCACTCAGGGGCGGCTTTACGCTCGTGATGGCCCTGGCTGAGAAACGATCGGCGGCCCCCATTCGCTTGCAAACACGGCCAGTTTGGTAACTTACTCAACATGTACAGGCACGTCAGTAGCGTAGCCTATTTTCCTTGACCACTGCAACTAAACAAAATGGTTTAATTTGTGAAAGTAAAAGAAACAACAACTAGAAAAATGTTTTTAGATCTTAACCACAAGCACATTGAACATTTTCAGTGTCAAAGTATGGATGAATGGGTTTTGATATTACAGTAAACTCGACTGATAGGCAGGAAGCATAAAGTTTACTCAAAAGCCAATAACTAACATTATCTGAAAAATTACTTCACTAACTGGTAATCTTAAAATAAACAACAACAGTGAAATGCAGGAGAAACAAAAAGTAAATCAACCAAATTCTAGTTATGGGGAGGGGCGAGACTCTGAGATACCGAATGACCAAAAGAAAAAATACGTGCACTTTATATTAAGTAATTCAAAATATAATCAATAATAAACCATAAAATACAATTAATTAATTTTTGGAATTAATTTTTTACAAAATTAAAGTAAAATGGCAATCAATGTTGTTGTTATTTTTGTTGTTGGTGTTTTTGTAGTATACTTTCACAATATATTATTTTTAACATTTTTTTTTCATTTTTTATTATTTTTAGACAGAAATAATATCTTTTAACGAATGACTTTACATTCTGTATCTGCCCTACTGTGTGTACTTTTATTGTCTTTAAAGATTTCTTTAAAAAAAAAATAATTATAATAAATTGAATTTAACCCTTCCCGTACCGACCTACTTCTATCTATGCTGCCTTCAGTTCCGCTATATACGCGCCCGGGACTGTAAGGGTTAATATTGCCATCTCTTTATATATCTTTATTTGTTATAAAAGATATTATTCATCTTTGCTGAATCTAAATATTTCATTTAATATATCTCTTTGACCTCATTAAATCGTTGGGTTATAAAAAAATTAGAATGTTCATTTCAGGGAAAGAGAACTCCCAGTTACGTCATGTCCAAGATAGATAACTCCACTTTATCTTTACGCTAACTTGCACCCACCAATTAAAAACGTTTTCGGACAGGGTGAAGGTCAGTGGGAAAATGTGCACTCCTGGCACGGCTGGACCGTAAAGTCTTTTTATCTTTGTGGGTCAGTTCTTTCCTTGGTTCGGTCATAAATCAAGGACATCGGCTAACAAAGCTGAAATGAAAAATGGACGTTTGTCTGTGTATGTGTAGACCAATGAAGTTGATAGATAGGTCATAGTCTATAGTCTAGATTCTAGATTGTAATGATTAGTAGTATATTCATCTCTCTCTCTCTATATATATATATAATAATAATATAAAGCCTATATATCTATTTATATACATATTAGTTATTGCATTCTTACCTATCTACTTAAAGACAGACAGACAGACAGACAGACAGACAGACAGACGGACGGACGGACGGACGGACAGACAGACAGACAGACAGACAGATAGATAGATAGATAGATAGATAGATAGATAGATAGATAGATAGATAGATAGATGGATAGATAGATAGATAGAAAGAAAAATAATGGATAAGTAGACTGAGGAATAGATGAATTGTCAGAGAGACATCCAGACAGACAGATAAACAGATATACAGATAGATAGATGATAAATAGAAAGATAGAGAGGGCCATAGATGATAGATAATCTAATAGATAGTTAGATGCCTATAAAGATAGATATAAAGATAGATAAATAGACTTAAAGATAGATATAAAGAGAGATAAATAGACTTAAAGATAGATATAAAGATAGATAAATAGACATAAAGATAGATATAAAGATAGATAAATAGACATAAAGATAGATATAAAGATAGATAAATAGACATAAAGATAGATATAAAGATAGATACATTGAAAGACATCCAGACAGACAGATAAACAGATATACAGATAGATAGATGATAAATAGAAAGATAGAGAGGGCCATAGATGATAGATAATCTAATAGATAGTTAGATGCCTATAAAGATAGATATAAAGATAGATAAATAGACTTAAAGATAGATATAAAGATAGATAAATAGACATAAAGATAGATATAAAGATAGATAAATAGACATAAAGATAGATATAAAGATAGATAAATAGACATAAAGATAGATATAAAGATAGATAAATAGACATAAAGATAGATATAAAGATAGATAAATAGACATAAAGATAGATATAAAGATAGATAGATAAGGCTTGTAATTAAATGACAGAAACTAAAACGACTAGTGAAAAACTAGAAGGTTTTGTCAGAAGTTAAACCATTGGCCACCACTATAGTCCTTAAAGGGGGGGGGGGGGGGGACCCAACACTTCAACTAGGGGAATGACGTCATCCGACTGCTCTTCTTCTTTTTGTCAGACTATTTAAAGAAACCGAAATTAAACAACGTAAAATCTCGTTATTCTCTCGCCAGTAACGATTTTCTATATAAAAAAAATAAAACAGGGGAAAAAAAAAAGAAAAGAAACCCAACAATTTTTTTCTTTTTGGCAACTATGAAATGCTTCTGAATTAGTACCAGCCAAATAAGATCACAGTTAGCCGTAAGTGCTTTTGATAATAGACATTTTACTTCATTATAAGAGTAATGACTGGACACAATTTTTGCTGTTGATTCGAAGCATATTGAGGTTATAAATGTTGCCAACTAAGACAACCTAAAAAGGCCAACATTCTATCGTTGAATTGTTGTTACTAATGTAGAAGCTCTGACTATAACAATTTGCTTTTTACCAAAGACTATAATAAGATTGACCGCTTGCTTTAATATTTCTGCTATTTGATGACTCGAATAACGTCTTTTCGGAATTCCCGATTCCCTTTTGCACATTATAACTTGTAAACAGTATTTGATTCTTCTGACAAAAAAAAAGTTCACTATTATTCTTGAGACTTAATCGGCTATTGATTATTAATTGATTAATTTTACTCTTTGATAGCTTAACTCTTTCTATACGTTTTGCCAAACTGTATGCCGTAACATTATGGCTCGGCTTGATTTTACGTATGGAAAGAGTTAATTAATTGAATCCAGAATAATGTATCCAATTTGTTTTTCTAGTTCCATCGTGTAAAAATGATGGCATATGTTATGACATGGATGTCGAAGTCAAATAGAATCTGAGGTTGTGGACAGGAATAGATCAGCAAAACTTAAAGCAGCGGCTAAAATTGTTTTTCAAAAACCAGTAATGTGAATTACAACTGACAAACGTTAAAATAACAACGAATCAAAGCATTTATTATGGATAATATCTCACATTTGTTTTCTACACGCTACAGTATCGTACACTGTTTTAATTGCATCATCATATACTACAGTTCTATATGTATGCCCCATCTTCAAATATACTGTTACATTTTCCACGTTCTAGGCTAATGGGTTGCAAAAAAGCTGTGTAGTGAGATTTTTTATGAATTTTTATTTCTTGCTTTTAAAAATCACTCAAGCTACTAGCAACAGGGCGAGATAGGTTACTGTAATAAAGACAAAAAAGGACGATGTATTTATTAACTGAGTCTGCTCGATGCGGTGTTTGCTCTTTGAAATCTCTTTCTTTTGGCACAGCTGTTACATGAGATAATTTAATTTTCACCTCGTCATAAAAGAAGTTTAACTTATATATCTTCAGGAGAACGTGCAGCCGCTAGGCTACCGCGCTCCATTGAACTAGATACATGGAGTTTTCAAACGTTGCTAGAATTGACTTTTAGGTCTACAATTTGTCTCATTGTTTTAAAAGGTTTTCGCCAAAATAATTTCCTTGATTTCTATTTATATCAGAACTACAATCGACGAATTTTAAATGATTTCCCATAGAAGATTGAAAGAACAATGCTATTGTCAATCGATTTGAAACAATTTTTCCAGGAAGACACGCCAGGACTCTGGTGACAACAGACGAAGATGTAAATTTTACGCCATTTGTTAATCGGTGGCTATTACCTTACCTCTGACCTCTGAAATTTATAGAGTGACTTTTTCTCTTGCTAAAGCGCATTCGTTTCATTCATTGTCATAATAATTATGTTCAACTTCCCAAGACATGACTGTTTAGTCAATATGTTTTTCCGAACACATTGAATATAAAGGTGAACATAAGATATCTAAAACAAACTTTCACAAAAGTTTTTTCAACGACTGAAATAATAAACATATATTATTCTATCAATATGTTGTTGATTTTTTTGTTTAAAGACTAGATTTGTGTAAAATCGTAATTAAAATTTAAATACCATCTGTGTTTACAATTTCATTTTTAGAATAAACAAAAGTCTTCAACATTTCATAGTATTACCCAATGTTTATATTTTAGTCATTTGTTTAATAGTACATTCTAATTTTTATCCATGTTATTTTTAAAGAATTCTTTTCGTTTTTGTGTTTTTTCCACTATCATCAATTTCTTCTCTCTCCAGGTTATTAATGTCTTCATAGAGAGTCCAGAATGGCTAATAGACCAACCAAGCGGCCATTGGAGAAAATCTTCCGTATGTAATGAAGAAATGGATTCCAGTGGAGGATTATGGAACAGCTTCAAGACACTGTAATGGAGGGGGGGGGGTCCACATTGGAGTGCTGGACTGCAGACCTAAAGTCTGATCAGAATTTGTGTCTTTAGTTCAGACAATCATCGCAAAGAACTTAATATAGATATAATTTTTTTTAACTTTATATTATATTTAATTTATGTTAGCTCTCTTGTTCATTCTGCACCGTCTAAATACAAATATATAAGTATTATACTTATCTACAGAGACCATAATAACATTGGATGGTGTACATCGATTTCGATGGACGAACAACAACACCTGTTTTATTTTCAATTGAAGGCACGAATGATAGAAATAGAGAGACAGAGCGAGCGAAAGAGGAAGTGTGGGGAGAAACAGGTTCGGAGAGACTGGTTAAAGATAAAGGTAGAATAGATAGAAGGGCAACTGCAGGCTAAGGCGATTAACCAATATCACAAAGTGTGAGATGGTCGAGTTGATAAAGTAAATGAATGTAAAAAAAACTGATTTTCGAGATCGAGTATAGAATTCGTAAACAATTGAAGTTGTCGGTGGTGATAATGATGGTTGCTTGCATAGTGCATCTATAATAAATGCAACTATCATTTTAGCATGTACTGTGTGCTCTTGTTCACGTTTTCAGTTTTAGAGTTTGGCGTAGGGAGTCGCAAAACTCAGTTTAAAATTAAGGTCTTTATACGCTTCTTAGATTACTTCTTTTTGTTTTCAGTGTCCTTCAATGTCTCAAGATAATTTTTCCATAGTTTGGGAGCTACCTATTCCAAAACAGAGCAATCCAAAAGACTTTTCCTTTTTGTGTTCATCACTACTGAGAACTCCAAGTAGAGATCGTGAAGAAGAACGTAACCCTTTTGAAGACATATGTTTGGGAATAAATTATTGTAGACATTGAGGTGGTTGTTCCTTGACTAATTCTGAACATGATCTTGACTCAGTGGGTTTAGTTTAGTTAGATTCAGTTATTATTATAATTTGAACAGTGTATAGGGATTTAAGGAACTGGTGCAGGATTCACTTATGTACCTATGGGCCTCACAGAAGGCTTGAAGTGCAAACACTGATACGCTCCCATTAAGTGTATATCTGTGGGCCAACGCATGGGGGACGTTCCCCCCTTTTGCATCTAGATTAGGGATCATTGTACGGGAGAGTGCTACCGTGAATTGGTTCGGAGGAAAACAATAGGCGCAACATTACACGTCTCGCCAAGTCTGGTGTCTGCATAACCAGGCATACGAGCGATGCCATCTCGGTAATCCAAGGAGCATTCCACAAGGGGAAAAAGTGTATTGCATTTGCGGGGAAAACTTCTGTAAGCGGCATGCCTGGGTCAGGGTCCTGGTGTGCACCTCTTGACACTCGAACCAGCTCTGGTGGATTACCTGACATTAGTTGGGGCAAAGTAAAAAGCGGCTGGGTAATTGTGCTCGTCACACTAGTATACCGTGGCGAAGACATTAACAAATGCTGCTTCACCGGCCATATGGATCAATCTAATCCTGCTGGATACCTTTCCTTATATATATTGCTTACTCAAGTGGCTTGAGTGTTTTTTTTTCCACCAAGCAAGACATTAACGTTATAACAAAGGACTTATGAAAAGTGGCGTTACTAATGAAACGAAAAGCCAAAACAATTCTATTGAAGATTAGTAGATATTAGAAGACTCCAATCTACGCTCTTAGAGTCCAAACTTAGTCAAAGTCCTCATGTACTACCTACCCCAACCCAAGCTCAAACTATTTAATGCATCCCCATCCCTCCCGCCCTCCCGGCCAACCAGTCTCGGTAACCACTACTACACATATGCCGAGGAGCCAGGCGAGGGATTATTTGATCAAGCCATTTCACCACAAGTACCGTACCGCCATCGGGATCACTAGGGCTAATCCCCTAGCCCGGATTCGGTACGTTTAATGAAAACTGACCGCCTGGAGTGGTGGTGGGTGTCCGGCTAACGCTGGACACACGGGGGGAAAGGATTCCGGTCAGACAGGAAAACAATGTTATTACCGACGTTAGGGATTTATGCCGGATTATCTCGCAGACGTACATGTTGGCGGCAGTTTTTTTGTTTTTTTTTCCTAGACGGAATAAGGGCTAAACTAAATTGTATAGGGGGAGGAATTGATTACAGAACTGATTAGATGGCTAATTGATAGGTCAGAGTTCAATTCTCGAGTAACAGAAAAACAGATTGTTTACTATCAACGTTATCACGTGATATGGCCGCCATATTCGTTTGTTAAGAGTTTTACTAGATGAAGAAATAAGAGGAAAGGGGCTCGGGTCATGACGGGCTTGGGGGAGGGGGAAGGGTGGAGGGCGATAGCTATTCAGAACTGAATCTGTTCTTGCTAAAGAACTTACTAAAGAGAAATTATACACATTTTAAAAGAAGCTTTATTTTTATTTACGTGAAGGCCAATAGTATTATCATTTAAAAAAAAAAGGATGTTTAGTGTTTATATTAGGATTAGAGGTCTACCGAAACCTAATTATCTTCTGGATTAGCTTATTAGAAAAATATATAACAGATTTCTTTGTTTTCATAATTTTTTTGAGTCTGCTAACATCTTTACTAGATTCTAGGGGACTGTAGCTTAAGGGGAGGAAGTCCAGTAAAAATCGACCTAAATTAAGATAATTCATATTTTTACTTTTTGCTTAAAGTTGTATACTTAAACTATTCCTGGATCTAAAATATTCAGTTCGGAAATTTTAGTAACATTTTTTCAATATAAAAATTGCATTTGAAATGGGTATACATCGGAATTTAAAAAAAACAAAACATATTTACACTACAGTAATATAAAAAAAAAGATTCTAATTCTATATTATTATACATCAAATTAAAGGTTAACATCTTGACTTTTTTGGGGAAAAAAAATCTTACAACAAACCATTAAGAATTAGATGAAAAAAATCCCTCTCTACTGGACTTCCTCCCCTTAAAGTCGTGCACGAAGCTCAATTATCACATAATGTACGAAATATACTGTTATAATTGTTTCGGCAGTACATCGTGATAAACTAATCTAGATTTTGTAAATACTCTCTTTTGCTTTTGAGTCTCAGTACCTACCAGTTCTCGACACACCATTTTGGAAAACTTGTATATAAGGAATACTATACAGTATAAAATCAGCATAGTTTATGACTAGGCTCTGTACGACAGAGGTTAGAATTTGGCAAACGTCTGCGCATGAATTGGTGAGACAGGGGAGACGTCTTGTTATGTCTCGTCTTGCGCCAGAGACTGGACTCAATGACCTCTTCCCTCTCTTACTCTCTCTGACTCTCTATGTCTCTCGCTCGTTCTCTCTGTATGTTTATCTCTATCTCTCTATTTCTCTCGTCCTCTCTATCACTAAGTCTCTCCATCAATCATCAATATGTCATCAAAAGATCAGATAACTGCTAAGGAAGCGTCGCGCGTGTTTTATGATAAATGATACCTGCCCCCCATACCAGACCCCTCCCCACAACACTTCCCCTACCCTACCTCCCCCACCCCATCTAATCCTCTAATTGATTAGCCCTTCACACAGTTTTATCTATGTCTGGTTTCTCTTTTTTTGTAAATATTTTTTGTCATAACGAGAAAATGACAAGAAAAATAAGATTTATTAAAAGAAAAAGACTTACTATTTTTGCAGTTAATCTTTATATTTGGGGTAGTTTATTTTAATTATTTGATTTGATTATTTTTTTATTATCTTTATTATCTTTTTTATCTCTATATGGCGGGAACTTTTCCTGTTTATGAAGTTGGAATGGATATAATAAGTATTGTCGGCTATTGATTTAATAAAGATAGAGATAGATGACATTTTGTTTGTGTGTGGGTGGGGAGGTGTAATAAACATATCTAAACCCTACACGGATTGAATATTAACTTACACACAAACTTTGTACACTTACACATACACAGGCAGGCACCCCCATCCTGAAACATGGACTAGCCCAAGGCTATCTAAATACATATGTAATATAATGTTTACATATGTACGGGAGGTTTCAGAGTAAGGTTTAACTCGTCTCCACGATGTTGTCAACTAAATCCAATGGAGATGAAAATTTCTACATTCTCATGTCTATCATTTTGTCATGTAATATCACCCAATGCATAATATAATAACATGCAGTTCACATAACCCATGGGAATTAGCTATTTCATTCTAATTTTTGTTAAAATAAAATGGTTTCTAATAATTTATTCATGTATTTTTTCTCATAACCTTGTTTAAATTACGTTTTCTCTACTTTGTTTTGTGAATTAACCAATCATCATGAAATCAGTCACTCACAAATGCCTTTTTTTTTATAGATATTTAGGATTATGTATGTCAGTGTCTAAAATCGGCCATTAGCATACACACCCTTTATCTATATATAAAAGTCTGCATCTACCCGACAAATCTAAGTCATTGGGCACTCCATGTATGTATATCTCAGTGCTATATGTAGCCGTAATATTGTATCTATTAGTAAAGAAATTGTCAAAATATTTTCT